>JASEVX010000115.1:175011-235011 GCA_031761405.1 Serripes groenlandicus
ATGTGTGACGTCATTTCCAAGATAGGGTTAATCTAAAATAATAAGAAGTGTTAAATCCCTTCTTATAGTATATAGTTTGTCTCTGGTGATATATAAACAAACTTGGTCGTTTGGGCAGACGACACAAATGTGTGACGTCATTTCCAAGATAGGGATAATCTAAAATAATAAGAAGTGTTAAATCCCTTCTTATAGTATATAGTTTGTCTCTGGTGTTATATAAACAAACTTGGCCGTTTGGGCAGACGACACGAATGTGTGACGTCATTTCCACGATAGGGATAATCGAAAAAAGCATTAAAATATGGGTAGGAGTCTCATTTCTTGTGAAATATATCCCTCAGTACTGAACCAGTGATAAAAAAAACAGTGATATTTGAAATGGGTGAAAATATTCCCAATGAAGGAAGAATTCTACTCTGTTTTTAGACTCGTGGTCTAATTACAGTTGTACTTTTAAAATTGATATTGTCCTTGGTGACATTAAGTATAGTTATTGACATTTTTGGGATATTTAGATGGTATACTAGTATAGTTTCTGTATAAATATTGTAACAGATAACCATATATATTCAATAAATATAAAATGTATTATAATTCTTTTTGTACATAGAAGTTTATCCTTTGGCTTATGAATTAAGCAAATCACACTGTTTTATACACTTAAAGTACAACAAAAGTTGTGATTATACCAGCTAACAGCTATGTTTTGTCTGTCATCTGGCAATCTAGGATATATGTGTCCAATGCCTTTAAAAGTGAGGATTGAGGTGCTTTGGATAGGAAATTGACATTTGCAAACCAGACCCCTGTATGACATTTGATAGTTTTCTATTTTCCTCCCTGTGCACCGTACAATGTAACAGAACATGCTTTGTGGTATTTCGCACATTACAGCTTGGGCATATAGGAGAACCTCCCTTAATGTATTGACCAATGTTTCCTGGCAATAGGGTGTTATTTAATCTGAGGCGCGTCACACACTTATCAACCATTTGGTTGGTTGAATAACTGTGTGGCGGTCTCAGACAGATTCCGTGCTAAGGAATAGGCCGCTTTTTTTGTTTTTTCAGCAAGCTTTTTTTGTCATTTTCAGCTTTTTGTGGCTTCTAATGATGGAATAGATTTCGGTAATTGTCAAGGGAATGTTTTCACAATATGAGAGAGGTAACTAACCAACTATATCAATTATGACAATGATCCAGCCTATTGGTTGTTCGAAACAAACGCCCACCACTTAACACAAATAATATGTATTCCATGTAATCACAAACAAAAAGGTGGGATATATTCAGATTATCCTATTAATCCAACCGTTACTCAGATGTCTTCAAATTACTAGTGCAATCTCAATACACACCAGATCCCCATTTCTTCCATGGAAAAATAATCATGAATACATAATCGTTATAATTGTGTTTGTTTATTTATTTCCAGGCGATGCAATCAATCTGCTTGTGGTTATTGCTTGAGTGATTATACCCCCTCCTCATTGCTCAGGATAATCTCCATTCTGAAATATACGATAATACAAAGCAAAGAGGAAAGGTGATATGAAGCTTCATAAGTTTACTTGATAAATCATCATTTCTTGGACTTTTCCCATTGTTTTGCATAACAAATGCTTTTCTATTTTACTTTTCCGAAATTGCTAAGTCTAAGTCGAAATCGGACTGGTTAGTAGTTGCATGAGAATGTGAATGATTATCATCAACATAATAACATTCATTATATAACATATTATTAAAATGATCAAATCATTGGTATTTTGAAAGAGAATCAGGCTTTTCTTTTGCTTTTGTGTAAGTATTCTTCTCCTTTCGCCAAAAGCAACGAGGGTATGATTTGGATAGTTAACGTATTCTATATCCCTCCCGTAGTCTGAATTTTTGTTTTGCTCTTTTGTTTGCATTGTTAAATTGGGTTCTTACATGAGTGAATACTTTTCTATTAATATCATTTCTCTCTCTATAGAATGTGTTTCTTGATTTTTTAAACACTTTTTTTGTTTCAATACATTTTGCATCAAACCAGTGACATGTATACATAATTAGGTTTACTTGTATTTTGTTTCGATACATTTTGCATCAAACCAGTGACATGTATAAATAGTTAGGTTTACTTTAATTTTTGTTATGATAGGTTTTACCAAATATATCAAGCGACTTCTTTTTCAAAAAGCACGTGAAGTTTTCAACCACGTGATGAATACTATTGCTATGCGACTCTGTGATAAGCTGTTGTAGCTGCTCATTGTTATTCATAAGTTGATCTAAAAATACATTGACTTTTGACTCGTCCCAAAGCAGTTTTGTAATATCGTACTTGTTTCATTCTTAAACGAAGTCTTATTTACTAAGATTGTACAAGTATCAATAGAAAAATAAATAGATGCATGATCTGAATACTCGTTGTAAACAAATATTTTAAATGCATTAATAAATTTAAAGTCTGAATACGATGCCTTAATATAAGCTACGGTGCTCATGCGAGCAAAATGTAAACTTCCCATTTCTTTCGTCCTCGTGGAGGCGACCATTGACCAATGAAAATCCGCTGACTTGACACAGCTCCAAAAAGTCGCCGCCCATTTTGATCTAACACGTGATCTGAATTAAATCGCCATGGCAGCTCAGAAATGTCAACGTGGGGCATCCTCACCATTATGACTATAAACAAGGATAAAGTCATCGTCAGAAGATGTGCGTCCATTGAAATCTTCACATATAAACACTTTATCTCAAGCATTTTATTTAATTATGTATCCTTAATTCTAATTCTTAAAAAGAAAATCTATGTCATCATGGATGACTTTTGAATTGATCGGAGGCATGTAGAGACAACAAATATACACATCCTAATTAAATTTGAACAATTTCGAACAAAACTTCACCCATATCATACATTTTTCAACAATTGTTAAACATTTGTTCAAAAAATCTTTATAATAAAAGCTTATACCACCACTATATCGTCATTGTTTTAGTGTTTTGGGTTTTATTGCCATAATGACCTTAGTAAAGATGTCTTTACCTGATAACCACGGTTCGCTTAATAATATATCGTCAAAGTTAGATAAACATTCTAAGAAATCAGGTTTGTAGGTGTGTGAAGTTAGCGCGTAGATCGTAAATCGTAGCTCAACCTAAACATGTAGTTGGCTGACCTGGGTCGTAGATCGTAGCTCAACCACTGAAAAAAACATTGCGAATTGGCTGACCTGGGTCGTAGATCGTAGCTCAGACACTGAAAACACATTGCAAATTGGCTGACTTGGGTCGTAGATCGTAGCTCAGCAATTGAAAAAAAAACCATTACAAATTGGCTGACCTGGGTCGCATCTCGTAGCTCAACCTCTCAAAGAAAATAGCAAATTGGTTGATCTGAGTCGTAGATCGCACCTCAGCCATTGAAAGAAAAATCATTGCAAATTGTCATAGATTGTAGCTCAGCTATTGAAATAACATTAAAAATGGCCGACCTGGGTCGTAGGTCGTAGCTCACTAAAACTGAAAAAAACAAAACATTGAGAATTGGCTGACCTGGGTCGTAGATCGAAGCTCGGCCACTGATAAAACATTGCAAATTGGCTGATCTGGGTCGTAGATCGTAGCTCAGCCACTGACAAAACAAATAAAAATGGCTGACCTGGGTCGTAGATTGTAGCTCAGCAACTGAAATAATATCGCAAATTGGCTGATTTGTGTCGTAGATCGTGGTTCAGCCACTGCCTAAACTTGGAAAAGGGCTGACCTGGGTCGTATATTGTAGCTCAGCCACTGAAAAAACATTGCGAAATGGCTGACCTGGGTCGTAGATTGTAGCCCAGCCACTGAAAAAATATTGCGAATTGGTTGACCTGGGTCGTAGATCGTAGCCCAGCCACTGAAAAAACATTGGAATCAGTTGATCCGGTTAGAAGATCGTAGCTCAGCCACTGAAAAAACATTGCGAAACGGCTGACCTGGTCGTAGCTCAGACACTGAAAAAAAAATGCAAACCATTCGATACGCATTGTTTTTTCAATGGCTAAGCTATAATCTCGGATCCAGATCCCAGGTCAGGCTAAAATCAACAAAGGATCACATAGCTGTCCTTTTCTATTCCAACATTGTGTATTTTTTTGGCCGTAACATAACAATATCAATGCAGTTTATCCCTCAGTGTGTGTATACCACGTGACTTTTACGTCACAAATGCTACGGTGGACAGAAATATTTGACTTCGATTTAGAAGTAAAAACAAAAGTAACTTTTTTATTTCTTCATCATTTTTAATGAAACATGGCGCAGTCTACGCCGCTTACAGAGCCCTATCTCCGGGTTTTTAACGGAGTTTGATAAATGGTTTAGTTTCTTCAAACATTTCGATGAAACCTTTCTCAAAATGTATTAATATCGCCGACAGCTGGAGCATTATCAAAACTGGATTTTGAGAACAGGTTCATCGAAGTGTTTGAAAAAAATAGGCCACAAATCAAACTCCTGTAAAAACCCGGGGATAGGACATTGTAAGCGGCGTAGACTGCGCTATGTCTCATTATAAAGGGTGAAGAAAATAAAAAAGTTACCATTGTTTTACATTCTAAACAAGAGCAATTATTGCTGTCTGACCATGCAAATATGACGTCAAAAGTCACGTGGTATACACACACTGTCCCTTATCCTGACGGAATCCGCCAGTTGACCATAGCATCCTTGATCTTAAGGTAAAATCACGTCAAAATCATCCACGGCCATGCTGACCAAAATAGTCCCTTACAAAAAAAAAGCGTATACATCAGTGTATACCATCACCATAATGCATTGAATATATTACATTGAGATTTATATTCATTGTAAATGGGTATAAGATGTACTGGAAGTGATTAATGCGATCCTTTGTAGTATTTTGACCTTATTTGAAAGTAAAGGTAATCATTTTCGTCGGGAGAATTTTTTCTTGCATGATACATGCCCCCCCCCCCCCCTCCCATTTTCTTTGAATTATTTTTTAAAGCTTGCAGGTAACTGTATTCAATGCTATAGGGTGTTCTACGTGAGAAACACTTAAAAAGGGTGTCAATTGAACGTTGAAACTGGTTGATTTACGAAAGATGGAATTTATTTGGTATTGTGACCTTTAATGAGTCCTTAAACCTATATGAAGTGGTATTTGCTACACACTGATACATGAGAAGTGTACATTTCCGAAAACGTTCAAACTGCATGATTGTGCAGGCTGTTTTTGATTTACATATACATTTTGTATTATGACATGCATTGTTTTGAAGTCGCAAGTAGCGGGATGAAGGCAAAGTGAACGGTGACATGGTTTTGTTGTTATAAATGTATATACCCCCAATGCATAATATGAGTCGAATTAGAAACCAACATTGTGGACTCTGCGTAAAGTATCGACACGGATCATCCTTTCACAGCCGAATTAGAAAACCAACATTGTGGACTCTGCGTAAAGAATCGACACGGATCATCCTTTCACAGCCGAATTTCAGAAAATCAACTCTTCCATGTTGAAAAATGGACCAATTCTTTTTTCGTCCAACTGGAAATTTGGTAATATTCAATGGTTAAGTGTCAAACAATGCAGATTTCAGGAAAGAGAGCTAGTTACGAGCTGTCTCACCTGAATCTGCATTGTTAGAAAAAGCCTTTAATTGCCTTTGGCAGCTTATTAGTTTATAAGACATATCTATAACTTCATCTATACGAATTGCTCTAAAAGTTTTATTAAGTGTAGAATCCGTGTTGCCATGCAATTGGAATTGGTAAAAAATGAGCATTTGTGAGAAGTGCATAACCGGATCATCTTGCACATCAAACTTATTTGATCTTGCTTTTCGCTGGCATAGAAGTGTTCTTACTAACAAATGAGCTGTCTCACGAGAAAACCAACATTATTGCCTCTGCGTAATGTATCGACCCAGATCAGCCAGCGCAGTCTACGCATACTGATCCGGGTCCACACATTCAATCTCAGGGGGATAGAGGTATAGAGTAATGATTCCTGAAACAGGACATTCACAGGAGGCGAAAAGATTAGGATTAGCCTGCGTGGCATACTTAGACTGATCCGGGTCGTTACATTACGCTGTTGGTTTTCTTGCGGGTCGGCTCAAATTTAGTTTTTGGATCAGGTAGCATTGTTGCACATATCCTTTACTATCTTCACTTGTCAAAAGTACGGTTACATTGATTTTCAATGAATATGTCACAATCAATTTCATGATATTGATTCTTTGGTGACCTTCTACCAACATTTCTCAAACAGTTTGTTTTCTAAATCATGATGTCCACTCTTGGATAGTGTGCCTTATGTGTGCACATAATGACAAATTATCAAGGATTGATTGGGGTTAGACGCATTTTCAACAATCTTTCAGTCATATCACGTCGACAAGTTCACCTTCTCATGTGTTTCATGGCTTTCTCACACCACACAACAAACTATCCAAGCAACTTGCTGATTGTTCACATAGAATGTTAGCCCACTGGAAGAAGACGAATGACGATTGTCTTATTGACCTTTGTCTAACGTCTGGTGAAATGTTTTCAGAGCTGGGGTTCAAACTCACAACTCATTGATTGACAGTCCGCATCGCTACCGACTGAGCTATCAGGGCTGGGCGACACATTATTATTGATCTTCCATGAAGCTTCTCCGCGAATTAAAAGCCCATTTCAAAAATACATTTTCTCAATGAAATATAGCGTTGGCATAGAACGACGATTGGTTCCGAGGTTGAGATTTCTCAAGCCGTTTGGTTGTTTTCAAATGGAATTGAACCGTGAACATATACACAGGAGAGGTCCTAGTAGAATCAAAGCTGAATGCGTTTAATAATATCCTGAAAGGAGACATCAATTGACCTACTCTGCAAAATAAGATTGGAACTGTGGACCTGTTTTAGGAATTACTTATCATAAACCATTTCTGATTTTCTTACAGTACCTATTACAAATGTTTATGTCATTGCAATTCAGTTATACGCATATGTAGATTTTATCAAAGCAAACGACTAAAACTATACAAGGCTCTCCTTACTATTGGGTTCATGGGTACTTCCCAAATAATCATAAGTTGTGGAATAGCAAAGGATTTAAATCTTAATACTTCCGTACATGTCACACATTTTCAATAGACGACTTTGAAACCCTCTATAAAAAATAGAACAATATTTATCATGGAATAAAGTTGTAAACATTTTGACAAAATGACAAATTGCTTATAACGAACACTTTCTTCTTTTGGCACTTTTCTTTCCAAATTCGTCTGCTGCAGAGGCGTTATAGCGCGTCTGTATGTTGTAAAGGGATATGTGTTTAAGGATACTTCCCCCAATTCGTTTGCTTGGTAAACACCAGATAAACAAGAGGATGAAAAATTTTAAACTAGAATAGAGTTAAACATTATGGTAAAAGAAGGATTTGTTAACAATTAGCGATGTGTCTCCTTTCTGCAATGCTCTGTAGAAATGACTGCATCAAGACATAACAAGTTATCACAGAAAGAGGTAAAACAAATGATATCGCAGCTGACTTACATCCCATGATTCCAAGAACGAGCATGTATTTGTATCCCCAAACTTTTCGAAACTATCTGAGGGTTTGTCTTCTGCCATGTTACTTCCTGTATACACATCGAAATTGAGCATGGATTGCGAAACAGCCTACACAATCATGGGATACAACTTGTTATGGTAATATTACAAGTCCAAGGATAGAGGCTATAGAAAACTTAGTATGTAATGTTTAATATAGTTTAAAGCTATCCAACTCGGAACGTGGTGTTAACATTTTTCGTATTATATGATAACATTGCAATAAACTAGGCATATACATAATCGTTGTGTCGTCTATAATCCAAAATGTTTGTTCTGTAGTTAGATATTTACTGTTTAAACTGATAATACTCCCAATAAATCCCTATCTGTCAAGCAATAGTGTAAATATCAATTATTCGCAAAATGTCGTATTATGGTTAAACGTTCACATTGCTGTCACAATTGGTTTCCGTCTCTCTGTGTATATGTCCCTCATTTCTTCTCTTTTATTCTTTCTCTCTAACTTTCTCTATTTCTTTCTCTCTCTCCACCTCTCGCGCTCTCTCTCTCTCTCTCTCTCTCTCTCTCTCTCTCTCTCTCTCTCTCTCTCTCTCTCTCTCTCTCTCTCTCTCTCTCTATCTCTCTGTCTCTCTATCTTTCACTCTCCACTCTGTCTCTCATCATTTCTCTCTCTTTCATTTTCTCTCTCTCTAGCATACTCTCTCTATCAGCCCTCTCTCTCCTCTCCCAATCAATCTCTCCCTCCCCTATATCTCTCTTTCTTTGTCTCTATATCCCTCTTTCTCCTCTCACAATCAATCTTTCCCTCCCTTCTCTCTCTTTCTTTGTATCTCTATCCCTTTCTCCCTATCTCTCTTTCTATTTCTATTTTTATATATTTATGTACTGTCTCTCTGTATGTGTGTCTGTATGTATGTCTCTCAGTTTGACAGTCTGTCTTTCTGCATCTCTTCCCCTTTATCTACCCTTCTCTCTCTCTCTCTCTCTCTATATATTTCTCTCTCTCTCTCTCTGTATTTCTCTCTCTCTCACTGTCTCTCTCTCTTTCTCTCTCTCTCTCTCTCTCTCTCTCTCTCTCTCTCTCTCTCTCTCTCTCTCTCTCTCTCTCTCTCACTCTCTCTCTCTCTCTCTCTCTTTCAAATTTATAATGAAAAAATAACTAATTTACAGAAATGTCATGTCAATACAATATAATATAATGTTAATAAAAATGATATAAAAGACCACATAACTCATCAACGTATCAGCATTCCATGAAGATGACCCTGAAACATTCATATTTGGTGAACAGTTAAACCTGTCCTTCATTCGACAAATCTGCATCAGACAACTTTAATATAAGCATATGAGACATCTCTATAACTATAATTAATGAATATACTTGAACCCATTGTTTAACAATTCATAATTGCTCATTATTACCATAATCTTCATTTCTAAAAATGTTTTCCAAATATACAAGTTTCAGGTGCGTCAAATTGTTGGTAAGAGTTAAACAAAGAAACTTCACTTGTAATACTTTGAACACTTAAGCGTTTACAAGCATTTTTTGCGTTGTAGGCCCCAGCCTGTTAACACTTGAGTTCAGCTTGCGTCATATTCTCTCTATTCAATCTACAACGGTAGAGGGAGATTTGGAAATGTCCAAATTGACAAATGCACATGTTCGTGCTTTGTTTTGATATAGATAGCGATGGTTTTGGAATCGCTAAGCCTAAAAGTAAACACATGTTGTAACATTCCAATTCGTTACATCAACTGGTTCCAAATATTTCGACATTTTCAAACCCTCTGTCTACCATTGCGGATTGAACAGAGTTAGATTACTACACTATAATGCTCTAATTGTAACTTGTTTAAGTGCCTTATTTAGAATGAATTCTCAAAACGCTTTTTTCCAAGTGACCAATTCCTGCCCCGTTAAAACGCTTCCGCTAATTAGGATACTTATGCGTCTAGTGTTCTTTCAAATCATAGATCAACAGAAACACGGCATTCCGGTTTGAGCTTGTGCATAGGAAAATGTACAATGTATTAATCTACAAATGTTGATTTGTGTGAACATTGGAGATCATGATCTACATACATATAAATTTCGCAAACTTGTTAGAATACTTAACTTGCGTAGGTTCTGATAAGACAGAGCAAATAGGCAGGCTGATTTGAACATACACTGTTCTAAAATGCCAACAGTAGCTTTTCTAATGCACTGGCTTATATGCAAGTACAATCTTGATTGAATGATTCTTAACGCTTCCTGGCTTTCTGACAGCAGTACTCAACACATTATTTTTTCAAAGCATATAATAGATAATTTAGTAGAAATAGAAATCTTGAATAATTAGCTTTTGAACCAGAGTACCTAGAATCAATTATAAATACACTTTTTCTAGTAAATAAACCACGAAAATTCGATTCTGACATCAGTTTCACGCTTAAACATCATTTAGACCAAAATATCCAAGGTGGCCGCCAGCACCATATTGAAAAATAAACTTTTGAACCAGAGCACAAAGAATCAAGTATAAATACTCTTTTCTCACTAAATCATCCACGAGGATTCCGACCCTGACAAAACTTTAACGTTTTAACATCTTTTGACCCTGATATCCAAAATGGCTGCCATATGCTGGAGCGAAAACATAAGTTTGTTTAGTGCCGCACCTGATATTATGCATTAATATATTATTTTGGCTAAATTAATGCAATTGAGGACGGTGACTGATTGCTTAAAGGTCAATATCACATGGTTAAGTCATCGTTGACGTAATATAATGTCACATAAGCGAGGTACTCAGACGATATGACGATATAATTGAACAGGAACAAGACCCCGCAACCAAGCATAACGATACACGATATAATATGTAGTCTTGCAGCTGCTATCTTCTTTGCGGGGTAAGAAAGGGGTAGATCTGTCTCCTTCAAGTCCATCAGCACCCTGTATGTCACAAAGCGACCTACCATCATCAATGCCCCCGTCACCCTTCATGGGATGACTCGTGGTAAATAGCTCTTTGACAAGCTTGTAAAGGGTATCAGCTACCCGAACGTCCTTCTCCTCAGTGATGTCTGGGCCAAGCATGATCTCGAATGGTTTGCGGTTTGTCCTGACGAGATCACTGAAGGAAAACAAAGCATCAGTATCATTGGCAATGATGATTTACTCAACGACAACTTGACAGAATGGGGGCACTGCACACCGCTGTAGCTGGATGTTTCTACAGCGTCTTGAAAATCAGGTACAAGACAAACATCCTGCACGACGAGGATGCGAATGCGCGTATCAAGGATGCCAAAACTGTGTCCCACGCATTGACCGAGAAAGTATCCAAGCTGCAGGCAGTTAAACCGTAAAAGACCATCCAGCGTGGTGAGCCGCCCATCCGCCCAGAGCCCGCTGCTACCTCAAGAGAAGCATTATTCATGCATTTTCTCGCACTGACGTAAATGGCGACCGACCTGTTGCACACAATCATAGTATACCCACTTATAATTGGTCCCATGCTTGTTTGAATGTGCATAAAGATAAGCAAGGCATATTACCACATGCAATATAGTCAAGCACCGAACAAATCAATTGTAAATGACGTCATGGACGATATCTCAACTATCATCGTCACTAACCGCATGCCATTCGCATTCATAGTGGGAGATCATCCCGTGTATATCCTCATCACCCAGATCAAGGCTGAGAACCCAGACAAGTAACGTGACATTGTGCCGTTCCTTGGTCCCTTCCATACACAATGTGTGATGATGAGCGTTATCGACAAGCAATACAAGGGTAGTTAATTAGGAGAGGTACTCGTGGTCGTAGGAGTTATTGCCTATGGCTCTGTTGATCTTGCGCTGCAAGACAAGCATCATAAGAGGGACTGCACTGTTTGCGGCTCAAATATGCGGCGCTAATCAGTTGGGGAAGAAGAAGGTCTCTCCCGACTTGGCTGCAGAAACGAAGGATAACCTAGGGATTCTGAGAGGTATGAGCGTCTCCCAAAAAACCCGCGCTGCTGCTCATGTAAACCTGACTGTAGGAGGATGGTTACCTCGTGAACCTCATCGCTATCCGCTTCACTCATGTGGAGGAAAGTGACATGGCAGACTACTGGAGGAACTCCATGTCCATGACAGACGCGCTAATGCAGAATGAGCATGCAGTCCATATATGTAACTGGGACGAGTATGCCAGTTCTCTCGTGCCATGATGCCATGGATGGTAGAGTATGACAAAAATAGGTATGAAAGGTGGCTACCTTACTTCTGGGAAATGCTAACATCTCTCCTTGCTGAACAGGTCACCTTCCTTCGCAATGACTTCACCCAGTCCATAACAGCTAACCACTACCCCAACATGGCATGGGCCATGCGGATCGAGTGCACCATAAACAAGGGCAGCAAAACGAAATATGGCTAGCTCTCCATCCTTCAGAATGAAATGCAGCTGCTGGTGCACTCCAGAAATGTGAACAATGTAGCTAAGATTCGGGCAGCTCACAATACCCTTGCCAACCGAAAACCAGCAAGGAGGGAGCATATCGAATGCGGCCCGACACGGATGCGAGAAAATGAGCAGTGCGTGCAGGACCTAGTTGTGTGCATGCAAGAGTTTGACTTCTTCCCGTTTGACCAAGCATCAACCATCCTCTGCACACTACTGTCAGCCATGCCTGCAATCGAGGAGCTCATTGCGGACTGCAACTTAGCCATTGCTGCAGGAGAGTATAAATTAACCCGCTTCTTTCGAGAGCGGGTCTTCAGAAAGGATACCTCCATCTATGCCTCCGTCACTCTGAGCAAACACTTGACGTTTGTCATGGGGACAGACATGACCAAGCCCGGGAGCACATCAAGGTAACATCCATGGAAATGGATCGGGACGCACTCAAGGCAGTGATCAACCTGGTGGACCTCACTGAGTTGCTAGAACATCGTGTTGTCGAAGAATGTCTGGCAATATCCAACTGCAATGACACATAAAGGAAAACCCAGAAGAGCAAGCTTATCCAGAAACTCTCTGCAGTGATGCAGATTTAGATCTACAAGAACCCTACATAGCTAAAGTTGACATTGGAATAATTTGGAGGATGGCAACTGAGTCAGCAGAAGACCAACAAACGCATGATGATGGTACAGCATACAAGTGGTCGGACTATGTCAACAAGCTGACATCAATCATTCTTTCCCGACATGGAAAGGCTAAGCGTATCATCAGTATGACAGAGCATACTAAACTAAAGATGACGAGCGAGACCTGAGGGTGCAGGGTAAGACACATGTCCTCAACACATACATGAAATCGGGCAACACCTTCCCCTCGGCTGGAATATTTAAGACGCTGCTGTGTAGCAGTAGCAACAAGAGGCGGCTACAAGCAATTATTTGCAGCTGGCCCAATGACATTGTACAGACTGTTAAACGCGAGATTGTCAACTCCGTTGGCTCCGACTGCACCAACTTGTCAATCCAACAACCAATGCAGAACTACAGCTTTAATCAGTCTGAGGTTGACACTATACTATTGCCCACGTACGCACTTCTGCGCGAGTCAGGCTTAAGTGACCCTGTTGTCGTTGATGCAGCTGATACCGATGCCTATGTCTCGGCAGCAGTCATCTCGCAGCTGCTGCAAGGTATGCTCTGTATCAAGAGAAAGTAGGGCATGGTCTCCCGTCGTGGCCTGGTGACTGACGAGATAGCAGATTGTATTGTGCAACTGCACTTCATGACAGATTGTGATGCCAATTCGGGCGTCTACGGCAAGGGTAGGATGTTTCTGTATGTCAAGGTGGCGAATAGCCTTATAGCACGACAGCAGCTCTTGCGATACGGAGATGATCTTGCCATGGAGGTGGACGTGATACAGGAACTCTTTCACTTCACACGCGATGTCGTCTATGGCGACACTAAGAGTACTTCCATGGCTTAGGCTCGCTCTGTGAAATGGAAGAGTATGGAAAAAAATCCTTTAAGCGTCATCCTCCAGATGAAGACAGTCTCTGACAACACTGTCTCCGCGCCAACTACCTGGCGTACTTAGTGCGCCACCATTCCCTGAAGAATCATCCTTCTTCATTCGGTCATGGCTGGGAGTTGGTGGGTGGTCGCTGTCGCCCTGTTAGTCACACACGACCTGCTCTCCCGGTGAACATATCTACACCAGGATAAGCTGAAGACAGCGAAGACGATGAGAGCATATCTGATGATGAGGGAGACAATGATTCGTCGGAATATGAGGTTTCCGAATATAGTGTGGAAGAAAGCTCCGATTCAGATTGATCATATCTATCAGATTCATATACTTAGTTACAGAACATTATTGTATTGCCTATTGGTGAAATAAGAAAGTATCATGTTCATTGTTTTGTAAACATTGTATACATGTTTTAAATAACTTCATTAGATAAAAGTTACAACTTTTGAAAAGAGATTATGTTATATGTAATAACTTTTGTTGTTACGTTTCTCTTCAGCATATGGCATCCATCTTGGATATATGGATCAAAATGATGTTAAAACGTAAAGGTTATGTCAGAATCGGAATCCTCGTGGTTTATTTAATGGAAAAAGTGTATTTATACTTGATTCTAGGTGCTCTGGTTTAAAAGTTTATTTTTCAAGATGGTTTTGGATTTGGCCCCCGTCAAAAAATGAGAAGCCTGGTTTCTAATTGTTTTTATCAAAGGTCCATAGAAGTCAAATCAAGCGTCAACACATGTTAGCCGGAGAATGGTAACAGGATTGAGGTGCTGGACACAACTATTATTATATTGAGAAATATGTCAATGTTAAATCAACTTCCATCAAGTAGTTTCTGTGTGTTTTACAAATTGCACCCACTCCAGCAAACTTGATGAAGGTTCAGGAGGTTCAGTCAAAGAACATTTAAGAGAAATTATTTTGAAATCCGGCTGGGCCAGTGGTTTTTCTTTTTTGTCTCAATGGCAACAAGTTGTGCACTGAATTGAATTATGTGAACAACTGTAACAGTGAGGCTATGCAAGAAACGCCAATGCCAAGTTTTATCAACTTTCAACCACTGCTTTCTTTAGGAGAGCTACGGACAGTGAGTAAGTCCAATAGATCACTTCCAGCCTTTGGCTCAGGTGATCTAAAACTTACGTTACATGACCATAAAAACACGTGTATATTGAATAAATATTTTCTTGTTTAAGGATGACCACAGTTGTGGTCGAAACTTACAAGTGTAATTTAGCTTAGTATTGGGTAAATAAGACAATATGTATGTAATTGGATCCAGCAACTAACATAATTAACACCTTAAAAAAGACATACACTATTACTTACGCCTAGTTACAGAACAAGGGGAATATAATGAAAATTAAAAAAGTTCACGAAGAGCAATATGATGCCCTCCATATGCATGTGGTAATCCTACACATTGAAACCATTAATTCACCATAAATCAGTTATGAATTGATTTGGTTCACTTTTGCGGACAGCGTAGAAAAAAATGTAGTAAGAGTTCAGAAAGATAAGAGCATTCTGGACCCTTTTAGTAGAACATTTTTAATAGATAAATATCAAATATAAATTATTTTCCTTGTGAAGATCTTTTGAAGTTGTTTGACTCCATGATAAAACCAATATTGTGCAACGGATCGCAAATATGGGGCCATATATATTCCGAAGTCGTATAATCTGTTCACTTTGATTTCTGTAAAAGATATCTAAAATCAAATAGTAAACCAAATAACATGGTATCATTGGGAGAATGTGGAAGATATTCTATTTTTGTTGATTATTATTCTTACTGTATTAAATATTGGTGTCGTTTATTAGTAATGCCAAATAACAGATATCCTCGAAATTGTTATTTAATGCAAAAATCCTTGGATGATGTTGGACGCAGAACCTGGAGTACTTATGTCAACAACTTACTTTGTCTTTACGTTTTTGGCTATGTGTGAATTGCACAGGACGTTGGAAACGCCAATCAGTGTGTTGAATGTTTCAAACAGCGCATGATAGACTGATTCAAACAAAACTGGCATGACCAAATCAACGCCATTTGAAATGCCATTTAAATATAGAATAACTATTATTAAATTCAGTTGCTCGAACCACAAATTTAGAATCGAGACTGGTCGTCACAATAATATTGATCATAAACTAAGGATATACATTTATTGTTTTCAAGAAATAAAGGAAAACATTGTTGAATGTGAATTTCATGTGTTATGTCACTGCCAAAAGTTTGATCAATTAAGAAATGTTCTTTTATTTGATAGGTATGTAGGCGACACCAACATTGATGATTTGTATACCCTGCTTCATACCGACAATCCTGATGTTATAAAAAAGCTTTCATATTTCATCAATATGGTAATACAAACATGATAAGGACATCATTCTCAGCTATATACTATTTGTTAAATGTAATGTTTTTTACTATATATATTTGTATATTTAAATATATGTATTTATCAAAGCTAACTACCTCCACCCATTTCACCACCGCTTCCCTTTATTTCCAACCTAGTCCGAAAAAGCGGTCCCGCTCTTTGATCGGTCGATGGTTTGTTTTTACACTTACTTCTTCGTAGCTATTTTCTGGAAATGTTTGTAAATTCTTTGTCTATTTCTAACATGTATATTTTATTTTCAAACCAAAGAAAATATGTCAATAACAAAACCGACAAGGGAAATGGCGTAAATAACTAATATTTTTTTATTTAAACTGAAATCGACAACGCCCGTAAATATTCGGACTTTTCCGTTTTACATCGGGAATATAAATAATAACCTTTCACAGTTGACCTCCGAATGCGCATTTTTCATGTGACTTCTTTTTCTACCATTTATTTTTCGTTGCAATTTTCCGGGAATATTCGCAAACCTATTTTCCTTTTAGTAAAATATATTATGAAATATGAAATTGCAAAACATAAAAAAAAGGTTTAAGGCAAATATAATGGTAAAATCAGGCATGATGCTTTGATGTGAATTGGCCAATCTCTCGAAATGCTCATAGTCGTACTTTTCCGTTCCACTTCGCGAATATGACATTAACCTTCCGTATTTGAGTTCACGGCGCATCAATTTCTAAGTCGTTGTTAAACTTACATTGAAGTACTTACGCCTGAAGTTTTTCACTGAAATTCCAACAACATTATAATTATATTTTTGAGGTGATCTTAAGCTTTTAAATGCAGTTTTGTTGAATCCATGATGAACTATTTTTTTCCGCGCTGTCTCACCTTAAAATGCGTTGTATATTTACAGCAACTCCTAAAAATGGTTTATATAATATGACCAGGGGCTAAAATCCCAGGCCAACGTTATTCAAATCAACGTTAGTTTGGCATTGTTGTCAGTTCGAAATAAAGCGAAATGTTATCTGTTAATTTAAATTAACCTGGGATATTAGTCTCTGACCGTTATCATATAGGTTTGTTCAACGCATAGGATCCTAGCTAATACATACACATGTATACTCTATTATATATAGGCGTCTATGTATAATAAATGTTCATTTCTTTTTATTAGTGTTCCATGCCTCTATGGTTCGACGAGAAACCAGTTTAGCTGCTCAAATACTTAATGGAAGATATGGGCAGTAAATACTTATAGACATAAAGGCTTGCATGCCCGATTTCCACGTGTTCATTATTAATCTGCATATGCTCTTGGCTGGCTTAAATGACTTGAATTCATTAATATCTTTGCTTTGAATATAATCAATTGAACTGTCACATATTAAATGTGTTATAGTGTCAGTTCATATAGAACAATATTGGTGGAATAAAAATGCCATAACATAACTGATAATTTTACATGAAACCTAACAAAAAAGGAGGATTTCATAAAAAACTCAAAATAATCACAGTATTTGCATTTTGACTGTTTATTGTTGTTCTCGTGTACCATAATTGTGGTTTGAGATAATAAAGGCTGTGTTCTTTGATGTTCTGTAATAAATTATTTTTGAAGTGGTTGCAGTTATATGCCACCATATACTATAGATGTTCTTTGTCAAGTCTAAGTCGTGAGAGCGGCAGATCAGTGTGGAATAGTTTCATTATAAACCTTAAGTGTTTCAAGTTTCAAGTTATAAGCAAAAACTGTCGTTAAATCTAATGATGTATGTTTGAAGTGGATCTATCTTTAATTGAGCAGCATGCAGGAAAACCAGATTTGTTTCTACACTTGTAAAATGGTTTTCAAGCACATCTTGAAGGCCAGACTTTAGTGATTTTCCATTTAGCTTAGCTCTAGATCAACCTGTTCCTCCATTATGTTTCCCTTCTTTTCACCAACCAGATATGTAATTTTTAGAAAACGAGAATCTTTTCTTCTTCGAACGTTATAGTTTTGAACAGCTAGGGAGAACCTGTTTTGAAACGCCATACCTTAGACATAGAAGCCATTGTCTTTTTATACGATTTTAGAAAAAGAAAACAAGCGATCTTTAAAGTTTCTTGACGAAACCTACTAAGGCATTTGGTATAGCGACCTTTTCGGT
This sequence comes from Serripes groenlandicus, assembly GCA_031761405.1. Taxonomy (NCBI): domain Eukaryota; kingdom Metazoa; phylum Mollusca; class Bivalvia; order Cardiida; family Cardiidae; genus Serripes; species Serripes groenlandicus. The sequence goes on from JASEVX010000115.1 coordinate 193,062, forward strand.
GGAATTCCGATTTCCGAAAATTTACATATTTATAAAAGCGTTATGTGAATTATCACTCTTTGATTATTAATAATTATAAATATACATGCTGAATTAGGGACCGGTACCAATTTTGATAAAACTACAACTTAACAGTAGGCAATTTTATCTCGCTTTATGAAGGTCTTTTTTTTTTTTGCGCGACTTGGATCATATTCAATTGTCGATACAGTAAAGCGAGGAACCACATCAACAAAACTGTGCAGTTCTGGCTGAAAAGCGTCTTAACTGTGCTCGTTACGTCTCTTCATAAAATTCAATTTAGTGTGAAAGAAACATATTGAGAAAATTGAAAACAAGTTAGAGCTAGATTAAGGGCACATTTATGTTCTTAACCCATTCATACATCCACAAATGTGCTGCATACGACTTTAAAAATATCTAGTCAAAAAATTATTCAATCTCTAAAAATGAAAGTATGCATATTAGATACAGTCGAAAACAATGTGGCAAATCTCAATATTACTAATTTTGAGTTATTTCTACTATACTGCAATGTTGTCAAAAGTCATATCTTTAAAAAAATGCAGTTCTTTCACTTAAGGACAGAACTAAGTAAATCCCTTTAACTCTTTTCCGCATATAATCAATATCCCCAGACAATTTTTAAAACATGTAGGCAACAATATGGAAAATATACATGAATGACGCTATTACTATTAAAATAGTATTATAAGGCCCAATTAATAAATATATGATTTATGAACAATTTATCTTTTTGTCGCAATATTTTCAAACTTTGTCTGCTAAAGACCCTTTGAAATGCATCTGCATTTGGAAAAGGATTAATTAAAAGTATTTCAAGTGGAACTCTTTTGGAGCCTGGTGCCTGTATTTTCTAATGAGACCAGGCAAACAAAAAACAATCTCATTAAGCTGAAAGCCACTTACGTATAGGCAGAGTGGATGTACACTATACTGTTTCATGGCGAATACATAACAAGGTCAGTTGACAAAAACAATATTAAAAGTACTCACCGACCTATAAGTCACGTAACTGCGACGGTTCAATATACACGGTCAATACTAGCCTGGTACTCGGCTTACTGTTCTATATAGTAAATGAGTACGTCCGGCATGAACTACCATTGAGACAATTCGACAGTATCACCCGAGTCAACACGCGTTAACCCGAGTGGATTCTGGTGTCGTTTGTTTTAACAAGACAAAGTCTACTCGGATTAACTAACTGTAAGCCAAGGTAACGTCGGGCAACTTATCCGGCCATTAGTACTCTTCAGTCAAGCAACATGGCGGATGATTTGGTTGACGAAAACGCGAATCGATGAAGGATCCGAGTCGACCTGGGTAAAGAGGTTTTCATGCGTAAGTTAACTCGGGGGATAATGTCGAATAGGATCATTGGTGACTCGATTGGTCACCTCACCTTACATGTAACTACCACATATATAATGCGCAGTCATTATTGGTACATGCCTGATCATATGAGCATATACGCCATTATCCCCCGAAAAGTAGCTTTTAATGAAAAGATGTGTACGTTTAGACGCATAGCAGGGCATTGACTAACCAGAAGACGCATTCTGGCACATCTGACTTTGGTAAACATTTAGACAAAAGGTGGAAGTGCTTAAAATGAACGATTTCTCCTTTGGTCATTCTTGTTTCCACTCTATCTAATAGATAAACTCTTTAAGGGTATTTATTACATTTTTACCAAGAAATTGTTCAATGCAGTCAGTAAGCTACAGTTGTTTTGTAACGGTTGATGGGTAGACCGAACCGTAGACGTCACAAGACTCTCAACCCGTTTTCAGTCAAAGGAAATTAAAGGCTTTTTCAACCAATATAGATTAGTGTCAGACAGCTCGCAACGAGCTGTCTCTCCTAAAAACTGCACAGTTTGCCACTGAGTCATTCAATTTTACTGAATTTTCTTACTGGGCGAGAAATGGAATGTTCCAATTTACGACATGGAAGAGTCAACTTTGCAAAATGTGGCAGTGAAAGAGTAAATCGCATAATGCTGTTCATATACATTTTCAAAAATGCAATACTTTTTGTCTACAACATACTGTATGAGTAGGAGTATGGCGGATACAATACGTTTTGTCTACAACATACTGTATGAGTAGGAGTAGGGCGGATACATTACTTTTTGTCTCCAACATACTGTATGAGTAGGAGTAGGCGGATACAATACTTTTTGTCTACAACATACTGTATGAGTAGGCGTAGGGCGGATACATTACTTTTTGTCTACAACATACTCTATGAGTAGGCGTAGGGCGGATACATTACTTTTTGTCTACAACATACTCTATGAGTAAGACTAGGGCGGATACAATACTTTTTGTCTACAACATACTGTATGAGTAAGAGAAGGGCGGATACATTACTTTTTGTCTACAACATACTCTATGAGTAAGAGTAGGGCGGATACAATACTTTTTGTCTACAACATACTGTATGAGTAAGAGTAGGGCGGGTACATTACTTTTTGACTACAACATACTGTATGAGTAGGAGTAGGGCGGGTACAATACTTTTTGTCTACAACATACTGTATGAGTAGGAGTAGGGCGGATACAATACTTTTTGTCTACAACATACTGTATGAGTAGGCGTAGGGCGGATACATTACTTTTTGTCTACAACATACTCTATGAGTAGGCGTAGGGCGGATACATTACTTTTTGTCTACAACATACTCTATGAGTAAGAGTAGGGCGGATACAATACTTTTTGTCTACAACATACTGTATGAGTAAGAGTAGGGCGGATACATTACTTTTTGTCTACAACATACTCTATGAGTAAGAGTAGGGCGGATACAATACTTTTTGTCTACAACATACTGTATGAGTAAGAGTAGGGCGGGTACATTACTTTTTGTCTTCAACATACTGTATGAGTAGGAGTAGGGCGGATACATTACTTTTTGTCTACAACATACTCTATGAGTAGGAGTAGGGCCGATACATTACTTTTTGTCTACAACATACTCTATGAGTAAGAGTAGGGCGGATACATTACTTTTTGTCTACAACATACTCTATGAGTAGGCGTAGGGCGGATACATTACTTTTTGTCTACAACATACTCTATGAGTAAGAGTAGGGCGGATACAATACTTTTTGTCTACAACATACTGTATGAGTAAGAGTAGGGCGGATACATTACTTTTTGTCTACAACATACTCTATGAGTAAGAGTAGGGCGGATACAATACTTTTTGTCTACAACATACTGTATGAGTAAGAGTAGGGCGGGTACATTACTTTTTGTCTACAACATACTGTATGAGTAGGAGTAGGGCGGATACAATACTTTTTGTCTACAACATACTGTATGAGTAGGCGTAGGGCGGATACATTACTTTTTGTCTACAACATACTGTATGAGTAGGAGTATGGCGGATACATTACTTTTTGTCTACAACATACTGTATGAGTAGGAGTAGGGCGGATACATTACTTTTTGTCTACAACATACTGTATGAGTAAGAGTAGGGCGGATACAATTATTTTTGTCTACAACATACTGTATGAGTAGGAGTAGGGCGGATACATTACTTTTTGTCTACAGCATACTGTATGAGTAGGAGTAGGGCGGATACATTCCTTTTTGTCTACAACATACTGTATGAGTAGGAGTAGGGCGGATACATTACTTTTTGTCTACAACATACTGTATGAGTAGGAGTAGGGCGGATACATTACTTTTTGTCTACAACATACTGTATGAGTAGGAGTAGGGCGGATACATTACTTTTTGTCTACAACATACTGTATGAGTAGGCGTAGGGCGGATACATTACTTGTTGTCTACAACATACTGTATGAGTAGGAGTATGGCGGATACATTACTTTTTGTCTACAACATACTGTATGAGTAGGAGTAGGGCGGATACATTACTTGTTGTCTACAACATACTGTATGAGTAGGAGTAGGGCGGATACATTACGTGTTGTCTACAACATACTGTATGAGTAGGAGTAGGGCGGATACATTACTTTTTGTCTACAACATACTCTATGAGTAAGAGTAGGGCGGATACAATACTTTTTGTCTACAACATACTGTATGAGTAGGAGTAGGGCGGATACATTACTTTTTGTCTACACCATACAGTATGAGTAGGAGTAGGGCGGATACATTACTCTTTGTCTACAACATACTGTATGAGTAAGAGTAGGGCGGATACATTACTTTTTGTCTACAACATACTGTATGAGTATGAGTAGGGCGGATACATTACTTTTTGTCTACAACATACTGTATGAGTAGGAGTAGGGCGGATACATTACTTTTTGTCTACAACATACTGTATGAGTAGGAGTAGGGCGGATACATTACTTTTTGTCTACAACATACTGTATGAGTAGGAGTATGGCGGATACATTACTTTTTGTCTACAACATACTGTATGAGTAGGAGTAGGGCGGTGGAATATTATGCATGTACTCATCAATTCCCAATATCTAAGCATCGACATAATAATCATCATACACGTACACAGAATGTAGTAAATCAAGACATAAAACATCGCCATATCCAAAACAATTTAAAAACTCAAATGTTGAACCGTATTCATAAAGTACCAAACAAGTGAGGAGAGGACTTTTGAAAACAGTGTGGCAAAAGGAGAAATTATATGTTTTTCTTGTTAAGATATTTTCAAAGTTTTAATTTTGTTGTATGAAACTGATAAAGGACACGAATTTAGAACACGAATGTATCTAGAGTTCTGATTTTATTTGTATTTTCTCAATTTGTTATTATCTTTGACACTATTTTCTTTGCAATATAACAGAAGACCAATTTAAGACAGCATGAATTGGATTTTCACATGTAGACGCTTTCTGAAGCCTTGTGACAAGAGAAGGTATGGCTCATGATGAGAAATTTCTCCTTCTGCAACAGTGTGTTCCTGTCTGTTCAATAATTCTTCTTTCATTTATTGAGATTTTTCATATTTCTACTTTCATTTATTGAGATTTTCCATGATTCTACCATGATGTTTTAAAGTCGTCAGCTGCAGATTAGTTGTATGTGGGAAAGGGTTAAAGTAAGGCGATCATGATATTTTACTCGTGTTCCCATCACGTTTTCTACGTCGCAGAATTATTACATTCCCATTTGAGTCTATCCGTTCGAAAAGGTACAATACTACATTTCATATCATTGTATGTTTAGATTGGTCTGTACGTTTGCTCGGTCTCATCATAATCTCAACGAGCTGACAGAAGCTTCTAACACGCGAATATAAATAAAATATGAACAGTGAAGATCTTGATCAGACCGTGTTGATACACAATATGATCTGGATAAACACCGTTCACAAAAGCCTTAACATTGAGCATGTTTAACATTATTCTAGTACCCTTGTCCGCTTGGATTGTTCTTCAACCCTTAACATTGAGCATGTTTAACATTATTCTAGTACCCTTGTCCGCTTGGATTGTTCTTCAATCCTTAGCATTGGGCAAGTTTAACATTATTCTAGTACCGCCTCGGTGGTGGAGTGGTAGAGTGTCCGCATGGTGTGCGGGACATCGTGGGCTCGATCATCGGCCGGGTCATACCAAAGACTTAAACAAATGGTAATAATGGCGCTCAGGGTTGCGGGGTTAATATTACGATTAACTGGCTGGTGTCAGGATAAACGGACCAGTAGTATGGTAACTTATCAAGGCAAGGCCGTGATACAGCTAAAAAATGTGAAAAGCGTCTGGCGATTTGACCTTCTTCCTATTTGACTCATTTAAACCTTTTCCCACATACAACAAATCAGCAAAAGACGACTTTTAAAACAGTAAGGCAAAAATATGGTTTTATTTTTATAAATCGAACACTTATTGAAGTTGAGAAAAATAAAAGCACTAAAGTGCTGACGGCCTGGGGGCTGCAGGAAGGTTGGAGAAGTAGGTAAAATGTGAAAGGAATAACAATTGCAGCTTATGTTTATGTATTTATTGTTAAGAAGTTGAAAGATCATATCAAAAATAGTAAATATTATGAAACTGCCAAATGTAAAACAGGAAGACCTTGTTGACATTTAGGACATGAAGAATAAAAGAAAATTGACAGCAGGTTTAGGCAGAATATTTTGAAATTGCTGCCTTATTATATTGAAAAATATGTCAATGTTAAATCAACTTCCATCATGTAGAAAGTGTTTGAACAATGCAAAACTCATCAAGACAATTATTCTGACAAAAATTCAAAATGCATCCCCCAGAGTGTTATCAAGATGTTCCTTCATTTGGCCTTGTGAGTTCGAATCCCGGCTCGGCCAACTTTCTTTCCGACTAAGTCTATGTGGAAAAGCAGCCAATTGCTTGGGAAGATTGTTGTGTGGAGTGCTGGTGTGCGAAAACCAGGGAACATATGAGTAGGTGGACTGGCCGCCGTGATATGACTGAGAAATTGTTAAAAACGGCGTTAAACCCCAATCAATCAATCAATCAATCAATTCATTCAGTCAATTCATTTGGCCTAGTGACCTGTTTTTGTTTACCCGATATGACCCTTATTCGAACATAGACTAGATATCATCAATATACACATTCTGACAATGTTTCAAGCTGCTGAATCAAAAAAATGCTAAAAATGTTTTTAACCCAGCATAAGTCAGATTCGAACTTGGCCTAGATATCATAAAGATAAACATTCTGACCAAATTTTAAAAAATGTGGCTTCTACAAATGTGTTTACAAGATTGTCATTCAATTTGGTCTAGTGACCTAGTTTCTGAACATTACCAATGTTCAAACTTGGCCTACGCATCACCAAGACAACTATTCTGATACAGTTTCAACATGCTCAAGTTAAAAATGCAGCCTCTAGAGTTTTAACAAGAGTTCACTTCAATTTGGCCTAGCGACCTAGTTTCTGACCCTATATGACCCGTATTCGAACTTGACTTAGATATCGTTAATATATGTGCCGTTGATACTTCCACAGCGCTTGCGGGCTCCTTCACACCTTACGGGTCGCCCGGTTGAGGGAGAGATTAGCGTGTGCAAGCTACCTCTACAACTTAGTTCTTGATGCATTGTTCGCTGAAGAGGCATAGTCTCATTTACTTCACTGCCACTCTCACTCTCTTGTGGGTACTGCCATCTCCTTCATCTTCAGTTCTCCTTCTTTTCTAGGGCATCTTGTAGTACTTGTGATAAACTGTGTGATAAATTGTTACCTTCTGTGAAGAGCGGGACTTGATAATCCCATGAACCGGCTATTAAAACCTGCGGGCCACAGTGGGTGGTCGGCCAGACGCCGGCCTGTCCCCGGTCAATGTCTACCCGATTTCCGGCCGGGATCTGAGCTCTGAGCGGCCCGGCGTTCGCTCGATGTGTGTGATGCCCGGCCGGACATTGGCCAGGCATCAACCGATTAATGTGCGATCAGTTTGCGATGAGGTTTTAAGTCCGAATTTAAAGTAACTAGATGCCCGCGAGGAGTCCTGATGGGTCCCGGCAAAAAATGCCTAGAAATCCTAGAAGTCGTCAATCGTTGACTGGTCGGTATGATCAGGGTGATATACCACCTTAAGATACACCACCTTATTTATTTCACCAGCACTCGATTTACACCTGGAATGTATGGTCCGATGGCAAGTCTTCCCTTATAAATGTTACCGACTCGTCGTTAAGTGCTATATCAACTGGCGGGGACTAGGAAAATCGGGGTGGGGGTGGGGGTGGGGGTAGGAGTCGCAAGAACGGGTCATACGGGCATCCGCTTAATCCGCCACTGCATTTAACAGGCGACTTCTTTGTTTACCATTATTTGTTCGTCGCACGAACCCTACGGGCTCCAAAGTTAATCCGCCACTGCATGTGTCACACGACTTCTTTATACTTTTCCGTTCCACTTCGCGAATGTTAATAAGCTTCCGTATTTGACCCCTCGGCGCATTAATCTCTAAAACATTTGTTAAACCTATATTGGAGTACTCACGCATGAAGTGTTTCACTGATTTTCCAACAACATTAAAATGATCTTTTTTTGGGAGGTCTTTTAAATATCCGTGATGAACTATTGTTCTCGCTCATCGTTTTACTACTATGACCATCGTTTTACTACTATGACCAGGGTTGATTGATTGATTGGGGTTTAACGCCGTTTATAACAATTTCTCACAACAATCATCCCAAGCAACTGGCTGCTTTTCCACATAGATTTAGCTTAATTTGTTTATGCTGTATTCGTACACACGTGAGTATATGCCGTAATGATATCCTAAAACATTATTACACTTAAATATGATATTTACACATTTAGAGACTTGTTAGTTTAATTGGTTATTTGAAATAAGCGGATTTGCTTTTACTGATTTGAGTTCTGCTTATGTTTGCATTCGTAATTCAGTCAATAATTTTTGAAGTATTTTTTTTGCATACTGATCTTGGTAGATAGAAATTGTGTCCTTAGTCGTTTACATCACGTGACTTCAAAATTTTAGCTGTAACTATGGAAGCCATGCTATGCAATTCTTTCAAAAATGGTTAGACACAGTTCCTTCGTGAAGTTTCGTTTAAATAAGTCTTTATACACTATTTCAGAATATATCATATCTACCTATAAGCGGACGCAGTAGTCCAAAGTATCCTAGAGTCGGACCATGTCGCTACCCAATTAAACAGTACTTAGTGATGCAATCTTTATATGCTCGTCGCTCTGCGAAAACCAACCTTAAGGCAATGGCTATGAGGGTGGATCAAGACCAGCATGCGCAAACGCACAGTCCGATCTGATTCTACACTGTTCGCCATTGAGTCGCCTAATGTTTAATAAACTTTTGGCAATTAATGTCAATTTAAATGAGAATAAATGTTTGTGCATATTTATTCTTATTTAAACGTGTAACTATTAGACTAGGGATGGTTTGCATGAAGCACCGCTCATTATGTATAGCCGAGCCCCGGTAGCTCAGTCGGTAGCGACGCGGGCTCTCAATCTAGGGATTGTGAGTTCGAACCAATGGGCTATTAGTCTATGCGGAAAAGCAGCCAGTTGCTTGGAAAGAATGTTGTATGAAGTACTGGTGTGAGAAAGCCAAGAAGCATATGAGTAAGTGAACTGGCTGTCGTGATATGACTGAACAGATGTTGAAAACGGCGTTAATCAATAAATCAATCAATATGTATAACTACAACAAATATACATCTGCTGCTTATAAATGTAATGGGGCTACACTTCCAGTTATTTAATACAATGTGCATATATGTATGTATAACATATATGTAATGGGCTACACTTCCAGTTCTTTGACACAATGTGTATATATGTATGTTTAACATATATGTAATGGTGCTACACTTTCAGTTCTTTGACACAATGTGTATATATGTATGTATGACATATATGTAATGGGCTACACTTCCAGTTCTTTGACACAATGTGCATATATGTATGTATAACATATATGTAATAGGGCTACACTTCCAGTTCGTTGACACAATGTGTATATATGTATATATAACATATATGCGGGTGGTTAAGACGCTGGTGAAACTGTCCAAAGTCTTCAATGTACACAGATGTATTTAGACCCCAAATCGCTACACGTGGCTCATATATGAACTGTAAATAAGGGGAACCAGAATAACATTTCCCGTAAGTTGAAAAGTAGTCAGTTGCATTGGAAGTCTATAGTGTGGTACTGGTGTAAGAAAACCAGGAAACACATGAGTATGTGATCTGACCACCGTGACATGTCTGAAAATTGTTGAAAACAGCGTAACACTCAGTCAAACAATCTCATAAGTTGGTCAGGGTAAGATAATACGAAAAACCCCCATAATGGGTTTTTTCGCTTATAGTTAACAGGTGTGAGATTTTTTTTTTTTTTTTTTTTTTTTTTCAATAACCCATGAAGCTTTCTGAAATGAAACTGGGAAAAATCCATGGGGGCCGCCATTTTGGATATGTATAAAAAGCAGACGTAAAACACTGATTGAAAATTATTGTCGGCTCTTTTTTAAGTCGGTATTTTGGGTATGTATAAAATGAGCAGAAAAACACGGATTGAAAATTATTGTCGTCTTTTTAATCCTTTTTTTTTAAATCGATATTTAAGATCATTTAAGTGCTGTGTTATGTGGCAATTAACATTTGTACGAAAAGTTAAAAATAAATGGAAATCTGTAAGAAATATGTTTTTCCGTTCGTCAAAAAAAAAGACAGCATTAGCCTTCTATGCCCGAAACTAAATTTTGACTGTATCGTAGCCAAAGAAGGAGTCAATGGAGCGACGTCGTTTTCCGCAAAAAAGTGGTATCCACATGAAAGACCCCAAATTCCTATACATGAGCTATTGACTCACTCATTCAAAGTATAATTATTTATCAAACAATGTGGCAAAAGGATAACTTTTCCATAAGAAGCAATTGTTCTTGTGGCGACAATCTTTTTCCTAAATCGTCTGTTGCATAGGCCTCAGAAATCGTCTCTAATAGGGAAAGGGTTTAGCAGAAATGTGACCCCTTACATAATTTGTTCCAGTCATATTGACTGGTTGAAAAAGGCAGTCGCCAGGTGGCATCAGAAAAGGGCTGATCTATTTGCTTCTTTGCCATACTGCAGGTGATCGATTAAGGATCGTCTTGGCCCTCATGTTTTAACCTCGTTCATTTTAAATGTATTCCTTGATTGTCTGAAAGTCTTTACTTTATTATTTTCTGTTCAAATAACAGACAACATCAATATGAATTCCAAATAATGCTAGAAACGTGACATTAACATTATTATTGTCTAGTCAATTACTTATAAATCCTTTTTTATGGCCAAAGTATGCTCTTTAATTTTTGTCTATAATTATCTTGCGTATTTTTTTTCGTAAATAGGTAGCACCTATAGATATATTAAAAGAAATATGTATGAGTGTAAAGGTTTTTTAAAATCATGGTCGAAATGGGCTATTTGTACCGCCATGATACTTGGGTATATCCAACCTTAAAGTGCACGTGATTCACGACTGTGAATGTATACGGTGACTATTTAAAGGCATTAAAGGCATTAATAGCTTCACAAATAAGGTCGAGATCAAATTAGGATTGTTACTGTGCACGTGGAAATGAGATTATAAAATGAGACTTATGGTAACTCTGTTTGTACTCAAAGACAGTAACAAAGCTGTTTACATTTCAGTAATTTCAGTTATTGATTAGCCTAGTTTCGAAACAGTTGTATCTTTGCCATTTTCAATGAAGAATAACTTGTCGCTGTGCAAATATATATGTATGTATGTATTATCTTTTAACACCACATATACGCATGCCGCGTGCGATTTTATCGTTTTTGTGTGTGTAAATAAACCTTAACACGCTCTGAGAAACTGAAAGTGAGCTCTATTGGGTGAGTCTACCAGGTAATATATATAACAAATAACATTGTTAAGACATTGTTTTACAACAAAGAGATAGACATTCATTTTGAAACATAAACGTTTGCAAATATTATCACGTTTACAACTGTTCTAAGTATTTGAATCGAATAACATATTGGGTTTTATAAACAAATCCCAAAAGTAAATAATAATGTCTAGACGGACATTATTAAAACCCTTTCCCACAATTGACATGACAATGTACAGATAAGGATATGCATTAGTAAATACGATTCGCATGTCTTTATAAAGATTAAGATATACATTAGTACATACGATTCGCATGCCTGTATCAAGTCATATTTACCAATATAACGTGTAAGAATTACACCCACAACAAATATCTTAAATAAAACCTTGTATTTCTATTGCGTCCACAATGAACACGGATCAATAATGAAACGTTTCCCAAATACAGAAGGCCTTATCAGCAGAAAGAGCAATTTATCAATGTCTCACAATGTGACAGCTCCATTTTAAGAATAACGTTTTAATGTTCTTATGTTTCAGATTTTGTGTTTGTTTTACTAAGATTTTTCAAAGCAGTCTACTCATAAGAAGTATATCATGTAAAAGGTTCAGTCCCTACATGTATTTCCTGTGACGTATCAGGTTCTAGCTAACGGAGCAGTATACAACCGAGACATCATAAGTGCCCGAACCATATCGACATCAACATACTATTGCTCGCTGGTCTCCTAACCATATCGACATCAACATACTGTTATTCGCTGTTCTACAAGAAGACGATTAACATGGATCTGTTTAGACATAGGCTAGTTTTTATTGTATGTATATTTTACACCACCATCACCAGTGGACGCTCCGAACCAAGTTGCTCGAAATTTGATTATGAGGAAAAATTATTAGAAAAGATGATCAAATTGGAGATTAAAGTCGACCAGATGGAAAAGGGGTATACAGAGTCTAAGGCAGATATTGCAGAAGAAAAGAAGAAAGTCCAAGAGGAAACAAAAGCCATGAAAGCAACAATTGAACAATTCGTTGAAGACGGTGCTCAAAAGTTAACCACCATGGAAGACGACGTAAAGAAGGAGACAGAGAGAATGGTAAAAGATGTAAATGATGCAAGTTCTGCCACAGAACGGACCCTTCAAGAGAATGAAGCGAAACTTATGAGACTTTCTACGGACCTGCGAGTGTTTCAAAATGAGACTATAAGTGACCTTACAGGTAAATACGTAACACTTATGTTTTTATATGTGAGCAGTTTCTTGGGCTTTAAGGTCTTAAAACATCTTCGGTTTGACATCACGGGGATGCTTTAAGGCCGAAACGCGTCAGAGGTGGGTCTTATTTATTAACCCGTTGTTTTGATACATATGAAGCAGACGATTTTTGAATACATTGTGGCAAAATTTCAATGTTACCACTTGTGTTCATTTTAATGCGAGTAGAGTCTTGTTGATATTTGGGTTCCTAATATCTCCTCAGTTTGGGATGACGCAGATGCTCTAAGGCCCGAAGGCATCAGAGGCGGGTCTAATTTATAAACCTGTTTACACTTGCAGACGCATTTTGATACATTTCCAGCAGACGACTCTTGATATGTGTTCGTCCCATGACTGTAATCGACACCTTGTTTTTTTTAAAAGAAAAATTTGAAACTTTGCGGCAATACTTGGTTTGCAAGTCTAGAGAGATAGTCTGTTCGAATGTGTTTATAAATCATTTCAACATAATTCAAAACACAACCTTAGCTTGAATCCATTTTTATGAGTGGCATTTCAAACCAATCGTAGCGAAATCATATAATGTTTAATTGTATATGGCATTGTTGCAGATCATATTCTTTTTCAGACAAAAGAATAAATCAGGCCAGAGTTTCGTTTTTTCTATACAATTTTCGGAAAAGGGGAGACATGACCAAGAAAACACAAACTAATTATTGAACGTGTATAGTTTATAAAAGTGCATCCAAATTAGACTACCTACATGCCACACAAGGGGCCGAGCCCCGGTAGGTCATTCGGTAGCGACGCGGGCTGTCAATTCAGGGGTTGTGAGTTCGAACCCTAGCACGCCCAACATTCTTACCGACATTTGACAAAATTTCATGCGACAATCGTCATAAGTCTTTCACCAATGGGCTAACAGTCTATGTGAACAAGCAGCCAGTTGTCTGTAAAGTATGTTGTGCGGAGTACTGGTGAGAGAAAGCCATGGAACACATGAGTAATATCACTAGTCGTCGTGATATGACTGATCTTTTTTTAAAACTGCGATAAACCTAAATCAATCAATCAAAGCCACAAAAGGGATGTATTTATATGTTCTAACCACAGACGGCGTATGTCAATTGAAATCTGATTTTTGGATACGGCTAGCTCTTGCCAGAGTGCTAGATTGCTGGATATGTTAGGACGGTCTAAATACAGTCAAGCTATTCCGATGAGTTTGAAATATGTTTGATCTTTCTTCGCATTCTGTCGATCATCGCCTTTTCATTTCTATACCTGTACCTCTCCATATACCAACTCTATATTTGTTATCATTCTGTCGATTTGTCTTTTTTTATTTTTAAATCCGTTTCTCTCATTATATCAACTCTTATTCTGTTGATCATTTCATTTTTATTATTATATACATGTATGGCCCTCTCATTATATACAATTGTGAGTCAATGTCTTGTTGTATATAGCGTAGCACCAGATCAGACTGCGTCGTTGAGCTGGTGTATCTAAATATACACTAGTCGTTAATGTCTTACGTTTTGTTTTCCCAGAGTACCAATGATTTAGCCCTCACTACGTTTATCTCGTCATGCATAAAGAAGTGTCTATATCTATCAAACTGTGTGTCTATCTGTTGCTTTAAACAGCGAAGTGTATGATCAGACTGCGCTGGTGGATCTGGATCTGCGCTAGTCGCTCGGTTGGTTTTAGCAGAGCACCGATCAGTTACCTTTTACTTCGTTCATCTCGTTACGCATTCATAAAGAAGTGTCTATATCTATCAAACTGTGTGTCTATCTGTTGATTTATACAGCGAAGAGTCAGATCAGACGGCGCTAGCGGATCTGGATCTGCGCTAGTCGCTTGGTTGGTTTTAGCAGAGGTCCGATCAGTTACCTTTTACTCCGTTCATCTCCTTACGCATTCATAAAGAAGTGTCTATATCTTTCAAAAGTTGTGTCTTTGTGTAGTGGTATATACCGAGGAGTTAGATCAGACTGCACTGACCCGCTTACGAATCTAGATGTTCACATCTGGCTTATGCTTTATGATTGGTATCTCTCACTCGATATATTTCTTCAATAATTATTTGAAGGGCGCCGAATCTATCAAAATGTGTGTCTCTGTGTAGTGGTATATACCAAAGAGTCAGATAAGACTGCACTAGACCGCTCACGAATCTAGATCTACACATCTAGCGTATGCTTAATGACTGGTATATCTCACGTTGTTTATTTCGTCAAGAATTATTTGAAGGGGGCCGAAACTATTAAACTGTCTGTCTCTGTTTAGTATTATATACCGAAGAATCAGATCAGACTGCACTGACCCGCTTACGAATCTAGATGTTCACATTTGGCATATGCTTTATGATTGGTATCTCTCACACGGTATATTTCGTCAAGAATATGTGTGTTTCTATGTTGTTGTTTACAAATAGCAGGGCCAGATCAGGCTTCGATTATTCGCTCGATCTATACTACTTGCTTCAGCTTTATAGTTGATATTTCTCACTCCGTTTATTTTGTGAAACATTATTTGAAAGTGTCCGTATATATTTAACTGAGTGTTTCTGTGTTGATGTATATAGTACGGAGCAAGATCAGGCGACACTGACTTACGGGCGGATCTGGGTCTATACCACTTGCTTAAGCTTTATGGTATAGCTCGGAGCAAGATCAGGCGACACTGACTTACGGGCGGATCTGGGTCTATACCACTTGCTGAAGCTTTATGGTATAGCTCGGAGCAAGATCAGGCGACACTTACCTGCAGTAGGATCTTGGTCTATACCATTTGCTTAAGCTTTATGGTTGGTATCTCTCACTCCGTTTAATTTGTGAAACATTATTTGACAGTGTCTGTATCTATTTAACTGTATGTTTCCGTGTTGATGTATATAGTACGGAGCAAGATGAGGCGACACTGACTTACGGGCGGACCTGGGTTTATACCACTTGCTTAAGCTTTATGGCTGGTATCTCTCACTCCGTTTATTTAGTGAAACATTTGTTGACAGTGTCCGTATCTATTTAACTGTTTTTTTGTAATGCATTTTTTGACAACGTCCGTATCTATTTAATTGAGTGTTTTTGCGTTGATGTATATAACACGGAGCAAGATCAGGCGACACTGACTTGCGGGAGAATCTGGGTCTATACCACTGGTTTAATCTTTATCGTTGGTATCGCTCACTCCGTTTATTTTGTGAAACATGTTTCAGAGAAAGTGTCCGTATCTATTTAACTGTGTTGATGTATATAGCACGGAGCAAGTTCAGGCGACACTGACTTACGTGCGGATCAGGATCTATACTACTTGATTAAGCTTTATGGTTTGTTTTCGCAGTGCGCCGCCCTTAAATTATATCTCTCCCTCGGGTATATTGTGTCAATCATTAAAGGACTGTGTCTGTATCTATCAAAGTCAGCTCCTCTGTGTTGTTTACAAGTGATTGATTGATTGATTGATTGATTGGGGTTTAACGCCGTTTTTAACAATTTCTCAGTTATATCACGGCGGCCAGTTCACCTATTCATGCATTTCCCGGTTTTCTAACACCAGTACTCCACACAACAATCTTCCCAAGCAACTGGCTGCTTTTCCACATAGACTTAACCCATTGGTGGAAAACGAATGACGCAGGTTGCATTGACTTTTGTCAATCGTCGGAAAGAAAGTTGGCCGAGCTGGGATTCGAACTCACAACCCCTGGATGGTTACAAGTGAAGTGCCAGATATGGCTGCACTGAATCGCTGGATCTATACTGCTTGCTTATGTTTTATGGCTGATTTTCTCATAGCGCCTCTCATATATGTTTCCCATTGTCTGGTCACATATGCATTGATTCGCTTGCGGATCTGGATCTGGATCTGGAACTACACTTACCCTTTCCCACATATAACAAAAAAATGCAGCAGACTTCTTTGAAATGATCAAATCACAAATATCGAAAATATCTACTAATGAAATTGTAATGATTGTATAGAGTTGAAAACATTGTGGCAAAAGGAGAAATTGCTTGTTTTGAGCAATTTCTTCTTTTGTTACAATGTTTTCAAAATACGTCTGCTGCAGAGCCGTTAGAAAACGTATGTATGTGGGAAAGGGTTAATGGTTGATTCTATCCTAGGGCCTCTCATATATATATTTTGAAAACATTGTAACAAAAGAAGAAATTCTATACAATAATTACAATATTTTCAAAAGTCGTCTGCTGCAGAAGCGTCAGAAAGCGTATGTATGTGGGAAAGGGTTAATGGTTGATTTTATCCTAGCGCCGTTGATATATGTCTCCCATTGTCTCGTCACACATTTGGATTTTTGTCTCTATCAAACTGTGTAATGTTGATTTATAATTTTATTTTCATTCTACCTACAGGTCTGTTAAAAACACCCGACGTATTTTTCACGGCAAAGGACCTTGTCGACAAGTCATTGTCAACTGGTCAGATATTCGTATTTCCCACACTCGTAGAGAACAGAGGTGACGGTTACAGTAAGGAACGTGGGGTATTCACAGCGCCAGTTGACGGGGATTACATCTTCACCACACAGATGTGTAATAATAATAATGTTGGTAGTGGTGTCTATTTAGCTTTTGTCGTAGATGATAAGATACAGAAACCAATGAGAATCTATGACAGTTCGATCACGTGTGCCTCTACTACTCTTATGTCACGACTCAAAGCAGGAGCTCGTGTAGCCATTAAGAGTACGAGTACCTCGCGTGTCTACTCCGACAGCACACAGTTTGGAAGTCATTTCTCTGGCTATCTCCTGAGAAAGTATGTACCGTAATACCATGCGTAAATATTAATACACTTTCTTTAGAATACGCATGCTGATGAGGTAATTATTAATCACATGTGTTTGCTTATAAAAGAAACTGTACATGTATATTGAAACTTTTATACACACACTAGCCGGTGTTTCGACAACAGGTTGAACATGCCGAGTGGCTTCTGAACTTTCAATTAAAAGACAAAGTTTAACAATTTTACATTTGCTTTAACCCCTTTATAACATACATCAATTCTGCAGAAGACGACTTTGAAAACAACAAGGCACAAATTTAGAAAAAGTCCACAAATTAAAATATGATTACATAACAGAGTAAAAAACATTGTGACAAAAAGTGGTATTTCTCATTATGTGTACATTTTCTTCTTTTACCATATGATTACATTAAATAGGTACACATCGATATTTCTGAGCAGTGTATGTTCAGATCAGCATGTCAATCTCCTCAGTATTATCAGAATGTACACGAGTTAACTTACTCTTCGAACTAGCTTTTACAAGTTATATGTGAACAGTGTAGATCTTGACCAGACAGTGAGGATGTAGTTGTTGATCTTGATCCACCCTGTTAACAAAAGGCAACGTGTACCTTTTCCTATGGACAGGCTCATATAATGTTTTAGAATGTCGCCGGCTACAGACGCGTCAAATTGCGTCCGTACTTGAAAAAAAACGAGTTGCAATTAATTTTTAAATAATTACTATTATTTTGTTTACAATTACTATTATGTTTTAACAATTACTATATATATGTAAGTGGGACCACTTGGCTAGCATTGAGTGAGCATGTATATTTATGCTTAAAATACGACTAGGTGCATTGGTGCACGATATTGCTTATATGTTGAGACAGTGGTCTCGCGATAACTCGAACATGGGATAACCCGAACATCTCGTTTAATTCGAACAATTTCCATGAACCGAGTTGTTTATCAAAACAGTGTAGCAGCAGTCCGAGCAATTAGAACCTCTCACTGTGCTGTTTTCTTCATAATTTGATCAGGGGGCGGGGGGGGGGGGAAGAGAAGGAGGGGTGAGGGTCGTCGTTAATCACTGAAAAACAGTGTAGCAGCAGTACGAGAAATTAGAACTCTCACGCTGCTGTTTTCTTATTCACTGAAATACATAAGTATAAATGAATTACTGGCAATCTGATTTAGTATAAATCCAGCGATGACTCGAACACGTCAATAACTCGAGCACTTCGATAACTCGAGCTAACTTCAGTGGCCCTTTCGAGTTCCAGTTATCACGAGTTCACTGTATGTTATGTCAATATTTATTTCGGCGTCGGTAGTTGTGGACATTCATTGAAATACGCACGCTTATGCAAGTTATACGTGAACAGTGTAGATTTTGATCAGACTGTGCGGATGCACGTAATTTTGTAAGACAATCGGTGATAATTCTGAAAAACAGTGTAGCAGCAGTACGAGAAATTAGAACTCTCACGCTGCTGTTTTCTTATTCACTGAAATACATAAGTATAAATGAATTACTGGCAATCTGATTTAGTATAAATCCAGCGATAACTCGAACACGTCAATAACTCGAGCACTTTGATAACTCGAGCTAACTTCAGTGGCCCTTTCGAGTTCCAGTTATCACGAGTTCACTGTATGTTATGTCAATATTTATTTCGGCGTCGGTAGTTGTGGACATTCATTGAAATACGCACGCTTATGCAAGTTATACGTGAACAGTGTAGATTTTGATCAGACTGTGCGGATGCACATAATCTTGTAAGACAATCGGTGATAATTCTCTTTAACTCTTTCTAACACACGACAAATCTGCCTTAGATAACTTGGAAAATCTCTTTAGATAAAAGTTTAGTTTGAGACTAGAGGTGAAAACATTGTGGCAAAGGTCATCTGCTTCAGATGCGCAAGAAAACATTTGAATGTGAAAACGAGTTAAATACATCATGATATTTAACTTGTCTTTTAAATATAGAAGTCCTATATTGCTGGCAAATATAATTTCAACGAAACGTTACTTCGGACAGTGAGAGTCGTCATCATGTTTGATATTCAAAACCTACAGCAGAGCATGACAATCTCTTAGTCAAATGATGCCCGAATTTCACAGGAATGAACAGAATTTATAAATAATTGACGATATGTGCTAAAGCATGTACATGTTCGGAAGACAACACACTGAAAACTCTTTTATTTAAACATTCTTGTTTCAGTAAATGATAGAACATTTTGTTCGGTTTAACATTTAGATAGTTGAGCCGCGGCTGGCGTTTCTTGGCGGTCTTATTGCCTCGTTAACTTGGCGGTTTTATTGCTTCGTTAACTTGGCGGTCTTATTGCCTCGTTAACTTGGCGGTCTTATTGCTTCGTTAACTTGGCGGTCTTATTGCCTCGTTAACTTGGCGGTCTTATTGCATCGTTAACTTGGCGGTCTTATTGCTTCGTTAACTTGGCGTTCTTATTGCTTCGTTAACTTGGCGGTCTTATTGCCTCGAGGATTTGGGTTCGTTTAAAGTTACATTGTCGACTGGAGCTGCTGCTACAATTCACTGCGTGTTTTAAGTCACACGTATACTTACTATTTTAATGCAAACTATCAATTAGGTTCACAGCTTTCATACTCCGAACTTAAGATATGTACCATTTGTATCAGAACTGTATATATGTATGATTTATAATCTAAGTTGGCCATAATTAAAAAATATTTGTAAAACATAATTTGTGTTTTTTTAGTTCACAGTGGCGCATTTAAAATGAATTGCCCCGCTTGTTAAGCCAGACAGGATAGCGGATAATTGTATGCTAAGTTCGTATCCGAGGGGTATAGATAGGACCATATATTTATGGATTTTATTTATGTTCCGCATCCTCTCTGGTATATAAGATGCCTGTCGATCAAACGGTTATAAATTCACTTTGTTATAAAATATCCAGTCATGGTGTAGATGTCTGTATGTAAGAAAGAAACGCATGGATCACCGTATATCGGTTCTGGTGGATAGATTGCAATGCCAAATAATGCATTAGTATAATACCGTCTTTGAATGCCTAGTAAAATAGGCATTTCTTATACCAGAACGGCTCAAAACTATAATTGAGCTCGCCCGTCGAAGAAGTTTGCACGTCTGAAATGTAGATTCGAGTCGGCCTGTCAATCTTCTTTGTCTTATCACAATCTAGGTGTCCCGGGTTCGATCCCCAGTCGCGGCACTACGGTCATGGTGGAGTGCCCTTGGGCAAGGCACATTTTCTAGCCTAGTACTGGTTTGTTTACCCAAGAATCATGAATAATTAAATTTAATTGCGCGCTAAATGACCTTAGCTGTCGATGCGCCATAAAACAATATACATTCATTAATTCTTATCACAATCTACACAAGTTGAAAGAACATTTTAAACTTACGTAAACAAGCGTAAACAGTGTAAATCGTGATCAGACTATGCACTTACATCGGTTGATCGTGATCTATACTACTTATGAAAGCTAACAAGTACCTTTTCCTATACACGGGCCCATTAACGTGCTAGGATATTTATGTGCAAAAGAAAAACGTCTGTGAACGAAGAAAACAAGGCCGATTTCTTTCTGTTTAAAAACCTAATCCACAACCAATGTGTCTTTCTCCAATACTCGTTCAGTTCATAATGTCATTAAACTTTATTAGAATAGAACTGTTTCCCATACTGTTTAGTTGGACATTATGCTCGGAAACAGAACTAGCGGACTTATGGTCAAAGGGAGATAACACCAATTAGAAAAGTATTCCTATCGATAGATACAATTGGTGCCATAAATCAGAGACATATGAACTGTGTTTATATGTTTCTGCATACATTCAACCATACATATACTACATGACATATCAATCAATATACATGAAATTAAAGGAATCCCCTTATATGGAAGTTGGACAGAATTAACCTGATCCTGACCATTGTAGAAGTATATGAACTATTATTATGGCGTAGCTTATGAGTCAGCAATGGTCGAGTGGTTAGCGTTGGGGAATTGGTGTAACCGGGCGTCCCGGGTTCGATCCCCAGTCGCGGCGCTGTGGTCATGGTTGAGTGCTCTTGGGCAAGGAAGGGATCATGGATAAGTGAACTGTCGCCGTGATATAACTGATATAATGATGAAAACGGCGTAAATCCACAACAAAACAATATGATGAATATGATGAATATGATGGGCCCGTATTCATCAAACTTTCAACTTTGGACTTTGGACTAAATCTTAAACTAAATCCAAAATCCACTTTTTGGATTCCCGAAGATTTAGATTTAATCGTATTCAACAACGCGTTTTAAACTCTCTCAGCTTAGTCCAGTTTGTAAGGGTCCGCGCATGACTCTGGTTACCGAATTAATAATAGAGCTTAAAGAGGGTCAGAACCATTCCTCGACAGTCGAATTTTAGATTTTCATTTAATCGCTATTTCACATGCTTGTAGGATTTGCTGGCATCTCAAAGTTTCATTCCATATTTCTGTTCATATGCGTTGTTTTAATAATCGGTTTTCATGTCTACATTAGACGGAACGAACAGGTTTTTTTCTCCATTATATCTCTTTTATTACCCAAACAAACCATATGTTGTTGGTACACAGTGCGGCGATTCTTTTGAGAACCCGTAACAAAGGGTTTGAAGGTCAAATCAACATTTTAAATAGTCTAAATACATACCTTATCTAGGGCTATGATATGTGCATTTAACATCAGATTTAAAATATGATCTTTTATTCCACCACGCGTGACTGCCTCAGTGGTGTCGTGGTAGAGCCCCCGCTTCAGGTGCGCGAGGTCTAGGTTTCGATCTCCGGCCATGTCATACGGTAGTAATGAATTTCCTTCATTGTCCCTTAGGATTGTGGGGTTATCATTACCAGGTGATACGGTAGTAATGAATTTCTCTCCTTGTCGCTTAGGATTGTGGGAGTTATCATTACCAGGTCATACGGTAGTAATGGATTTCCCTCCTTGTCGCTTAGGATTGTGGGGTTATCATTACCAGGTCATACGGTAGTAATGAATTTCTCTCCTTGTCGCTTAGGATTGTGGGGTTATCATTACCAGGTGATACGGTAGTAATGAATTTCTCTCCTTGTCGCTTAGGATTGTGGAGTTATCATTACCAGGTGATACGGTAGTAATGAATTTCTCTCCTTGTCGCTTAGGATTGTGGAGTTATCATTACCAGGTCATACGGTAGTAATGAATTTCCCTTCTTGTCCCTTAGGATTGTGGGAGTTATCATTACCATGTCATACGGTAGTAATGGATTTCCCTCCTTGTCCCTTAGGATTGTGGGGTTATCATTACCAGGTCATACGGTAGTAATGGATTTCCCTCCTTGTCCCTTAGGATTGTGGGGTTATCATTACCATGTCATACGGTAGTAATGAATATCCCTCCTTGTCCCTTAGGATTGTGGGAGTTATCATTACCAGGTCATACGGTAGTAATGAATTTCCCTCCTTGTCCCTTAGGATTGTGGGAGTTATCATTACCATGTCATACGGTAGTAATGGATTTCACTCCTTGTCCCTTAGGATTGTGGGGTTATCATTACCAGGTCATACGGTAGTAATGAATTTCCCTCCTTGTCCCTTAGGATTGTGGGAGTTATCATTACGAGGTCATACGGTAGTAATGAATTTCCCTCATTGTCCCTTAATATTGTGGGGTTATCATTACGACTGATTCGCTGGTGTTAGGGTCAATGGACCAGAGGTGCTGGCAACTTGCACCGGAATAAACGTCGGGAAATAACTGAAAATTGTTGAAAGCGCCCTAAAACACCATAACAATAAACAACGCAAAATCCACTATGCGTATTTCCATAGTCCAATAAATCATACGAGTTGATGAACATAGATACATTGTATATGTGATGACAGAAGGTTAATTTCTAAATTAAATGTGTAGAGTTCTCGCCCATAATATCAAGACGCTATTGTCGATTGACACCCTAGTTGAAAACGAGTTTGAACCACTAACAAAAGTAAAATATGTGAAAGAAGTTGAAACCATCGTGGCAAAATGAGTAAATGCTCACGATAAGTAACTTTACATTTTGCCAAAATGTTTTCAAATGTCATCTGAGGCACATATGTCAGAATGCAGTTGGGATAGGGTTAACTAGTGTATATGAGATGTGACCTAACCCTTTCCCACATACAGGAAATCTGCAACAGAGGATTTTGGATACATCTAGGTAAAAATATGAAACTATCTATAACCCTTTCCCATATACAGCAAATATACAACTGAGGATTTTGGATACATCTAGGTAAAAATATGAAACTATCTATAACCCTTTCCCATATACAGCAAATCTACAACGGAGGATTTTGGATACATCTAGGTAAAAATATGAAACTATCTATAACCCTTTCCCTTATACAGGTGCCTTCTGATACATTTGCAGCAGACGACATTTAAAAACATCGAGAGGAATGAGGTGAAATTGCTTCTTGTGAGCAATGTCTCCTTTTGCCAAAATGGTTTCATTTTTTACCAAAAAATGATCAAGTCGACTAGATTAGGAAAGGGTTAGTGTCGGGTTATACAACATTATCAATACTGAACTCACTACTTCTGCAGCATTTCGATCAACCTACCACACGTTCGAGTCAACGCAAATGTCGCCTGTAAATATGGAGTTATCATAACAATAAGCACAACATACATGTATTTAAGTGTTTACGGAACGGATCAAAGGATTCTTTCGTCACAACTCTAATCCCATAAACCCCAATCGTACACACGCTACAGGACATGCACACAATGATCCCTCATAACCGTTCGTATCAGTGTAAGATAAAGTGTCGTGGAATTAGACAAAGGAGCCGTCCCGCGAGAAAACCGACATTATGGCCTCTGCGTAATGTATCGCGCAGACTGATCCGGGCCGACACATTCCGTGTCAGGGGGATAGAGCTATAGAGTTATGATTCCTGAAACAGAAAATCTACAGGAGGCGGAAAGTGTCTATCCGGGTAAGCTTGCGTGGCATGCATACGGATCCGGGTCTATATTGTACGCAGAGTCCACAATGTTGGTTTATTCACTATTGTAAAGAGGTTTTGGATCGGTAAATCCATGTCCAAATATAATCTGCAGTAAATCCTCAGCTGTGAGCACTTTCAGTGCTTTGATTTTAATGTGAACCCGACTTTCAGTACTGCTGAGTATTTTGATTTATGAAAAGGTTTTAGGGTCTTTTCACTTACAGTCATATAAGCAATTTATCTGACGTTGAAGTAAATAAATTCGTTATATTTTTCGACATATTAACACTTCATCTATATTGTCGCCTCGAGTAACAGTATTTTCCTTATGTTAACAATATGTACTGTCACACTGGAAGCCATGCAATAATCATATAATATTAACACCGCAACACTGAGCGCCATTATTCCCATTTTTTAAAACTCTTTGGAATGACCCGGCCGATGATCGAACCCACGACGTCCCGCACACTATGCGGACACTCTACTTCTACACCACCGAGGCGGTACTAGCATAATGTTAAACTTGCCCAATGTCAAGGATTGAAGAACAATCCAAGCGGACAAGGGTACTAGAATAATGTTAAACATGCCCAATGTTAAGGATTGAAGAACAATCCAAACGGACAAGGGTACTAGAAGAGTGTTAAACTTGCCCAATGTTAAGGATTGAAAAACAATCCAAGCAGACAAGGGTTAACATGCTGTAATGAGCACGTGCGTGCGAAAATGTACACGTCGGCTTTTGTGAACGGTGTTGATCCAGATCACATTGTGTATCAACACAGTCTTATCAAGATTTTCACTGTTCATATTTGATTTATATTCGCGTGTTAGAAGCTTCTGTCAGCTCGTTGAGATTCTGATGAGACCGAGCAAACGTACAGACCAATCTGAACCTATAATGATAAGAAATGTAGTATTGTACCTTATCGAACGGATAGACTCAAACGGGAATGTTATAATTCTGCGACGTAGAAAACGTGATGGGAACACGAGAACAATCTCATGATCGCCTTAATTTAACCCTTTCCCACATACAACTAATCTGCAGCTGACGACTTTAAAAACATCAAGGTAAAAATATGGAAAATCTCAATAAATGAAAGTAGAAATATAGAAAATCTCAATAAATGAAAGTAGAATTATTCAACAGAGTAGAAAACACTGTGGTAAAAGGAGAAATCGCTCATCCTCTTGTCACACTGTTTTCAAAATTCGTAAGCTGCAGAGGCATCAGAAAGCGTCTATATGTGAACATCCACTTCATGCTGTCTTAAATTGGTCTTCTGTTACATTGCAAAGAAATTAGTGTCAAAGATAATAACACATTGAGAAAATATCAATCAAATTAGAACTCTAGATAAAGGGGAAATTCGTGTTTAATCAGTTTCAATCAGCAAAATTAAAACGGACGACTTTGAAATATCTCAACAAGAAAAATATATATAATTTCTCCTTTTGCCACACCGTTTTCAAAAGTCCTCTACTCACTTGTGTGGTACTTTATGAATACGGTTCAACATTTGAGTCTTTCAATTGTTTTGAATTTGGCGATGTTTTATGTCTTGATTTAGCGGAATTCACAATAATCAACAATCAAGATCAGATTACACTGCATTCTGTGTACGTGTATGGTGATTATCATGTCGATGCTTAGATATGGAGAATTGATGAGTACAGCCTATAAAGCACAATATACCACCCGCCCTACTCCTTCTCATACAGTATGTTGTAGACAAAAAGTATTGTATCCGCCCTACTCCTACTCA
The DNA here is from genome assembly GCA_031761405.1 of Serripes groenlandicus. NCBI lineage: Eukaryota > Metazoa > Mollusca > Bivalvia > Cardiida > Cardiidae > Serripes > Serripes groenlandicus. The sequence continues at coordinate 219,223 of JASEVX010000115.1, forward strand.
TACAGTATGTTGTAGACAAAAAGTAATGTATCCGCCCTACTCCTACTCATACAGTATGTTGTAGACAAAAAGTATTTTATCCGCCCTACTCATACTCATACAGTATGTTGTAGACAAAAAGTAATGTATCCGCCCTACTCCTACTCATACAGTATGTTGTAGGTAAAAAGTATTGTATCCGCCCTACTCCTACTCATACAGTTTGTTGTAGACAACAAGTATTGTATCCGCCCTACTCTTACTCATACAGTATGTTGTAGACAACAAGTAATGTATCCCCCCTACTCCTACTCATACAGTATGTTGTAGGTAAAAAGTAATGTACCCGCCCTACTCTTACTCATACAGTATGTTGTAGACAAAACGTAATGTATCCGCCCTACTCTTACTTATACAGTATGTTGTAGACAAAAAGTAATGCATTTTTGAAAATGTATATTTAACAGCATTATGCGATTAACTCTTTCACTGCCAAATTTTACAAAGTTGGAAGCCAAGCAATATCTATATAATATTATACCTCACGTGACTTTGTAATGTTATATTCTCATATAATCATCACGGACAACTTCTTACTGTCTCATCCTAACAGTACGTTTTTGACCGGTTAACAGTATACTGTTACATGGCACGTGGGTCTGAAATGTTGGTCATGCACGTGCATGACGTCATTTAAAAGAATAACTTCACCGTTATTATTCAACTTTCCAAGCGGCATTTGCAACAAAATGACTTCTAATGTAAACAGACAGTTTGTTTTGATTTCGGAACCAGATTGATCAACTCTAGATAAAAAACTCAAACGTGTAAACCAAATATGTAACAATATGAAAGTATGCAATAAAAAGGTTATTGACCCTGTACTGTGAAATTTTCATTGGACCTCGTTCTTTGGCGAGCGTAGTCTGGGGAGCTAGGCAAGGTCAACCCAAGAACTCGGTCCAACGATGATTTCACAGTACGGGGTCAATAACCTTAAGTGCATAGTCAATAGCCTATAGTTCTCACCGGAACATTAATAAGTTATCCGACGTAAAATAGGATTCATCATAACAGTCCCATGAGGATATAGTGTTGCCGTAAGCCGTAATGGAATAGCCTGTCATAACGGTGGCAGAAAAGGACAGCGTCCCCTTCATACTGTCGTGCCAGACCGTGTTCTGAAACACACTCGGAAACGTACATTGGGCTTCTGCAATGGGAATAACATGTAATTGTAATTAAGAAATCAGAAATGTAAGTTATATATATGTAAGGAAACAGAATTGTCAGTTATATATTTGTATTTGTAAGAAAACAGAAATGTGAGTTAGATATTTGTAAGAATACAGAATTGTAAATTACATATTTACATGTATAAGAAAACAGAAATGTAAGAATATTTGTAAGAAAACAGAAATGTAAGTTAAATATGTGTAAGAAAACAGAAATATCAGTTATATATTTTTAAGAAAACAGAAATGTAAATTACATATTAACATGTATATAAGAAATCAGATATGTAAGTTATATATTTGTAAGAAAACAGAAATGTAATTTATATATTTATAAGAGACAGAAATGTGAGTTACATATTTGTAAGAAAACAGAATGTTAGTTACCTATTTGTAAGAAATCAGAAATGTAAGTTATATCTTTGTAAGACAACAGAAATGTAAGTTACATATTTGTTAGAAAACAGAAATGTAAGTTATATAGTTTTAAGAAAACAGAAATGTAGGTTATATATTTGTAGGAAAACAGAAATGTAAGTTACATATTTGTTAACAAACAGAAATGTAAGTTAAATTACAATCTGAATACAGTCATGTGCGAAAGACCACGACTTGTTCTGAGTAGACATTGTTTTATTCTTCATTACAACTGATGACTTTTATAAACGTAATGGCCATACGCGGAATTTCTCTTGAAGAGCAATTTCCATATGTTGCCAAAATGTTTTGAACTATATTCAATGATTATAATGTGATTAAGAGTTTCCACATATTGCAAAATGTTTTGAACTATATTCAGTGATTATAATGTGATTAAGAGTTTCCACATATTGCAAAATGTTTTGAACTATATTCAATGATTATGATGTGATTAAGAGTTTCCACATATTGCAAAATGTTTTGAACTATATTCAGTGATTATAATGTGATTAAGAGTTTCCACATATTGCAAAATGTTTTGAACTATATTCAATGATTATGATGTGATTAAGAGTTTCCACATATTGCAAAATGTTTTGAACTATATTCAATGATTATGATGTGATAAAAAATTTCCATAATTTTGTCTACATGATTCCAAAGTCGTCTGCTGCAGCTTTTTGTTTACGTATGAATGGATAGAGTTGAGCTGCATCAAGCGAGGTAGGTAAATGCATCCGCGTATAAAAAAAATCTCAGACGGGCAAGTGCATTGGCACAGTCTCATCAGAGCCTTCACTGTCCGCCTCCTCAGTGGCATGAAGAATATATGATAGTAACTTTACAAGTCCGTTAAAGCACGCTGTTTAAGATCATCGTGCACAATCCCGTTAAAGAACTAAGAAGGGAGGTAATCCTTACCGAAACAATGTATTTGTCCTCTCTTCTGTCTTTCCATGCACGATATATGTTTTGTTTGGTTGTTTTGTTGTGTATGTTAAATTGATGGTTTTGACATCTTTGCCATGTGTAGTATATGTAAATTATTAGTGTAATGTTCTAGACTTATGGAAATGTATGTGTTTTTCTCGTCAATGTAAATATGTTCATTTGTTAAACTGTTAAACTTTATATACCGAATAAATAAAGTTGAAACTATATGACTTTATGACAAAAATACCTACTAGAACTGTAGGTGTTACGCCGATATCCCCTTTTGTGACACCGTTACGAAGTGTCACCAAGGAACCCTACTAGAACTGTAGGTGTTTCGCCGATATCCCCTTTTGTAACACCGTTACGAAGTGACAACAAGGAACCCTACTAGAACTGTAGGTGTTACGCCGATATCCCCTTTTGTGACACCGTTACGAAGTGTCAACAAGGAACCCTACTAGAACTGTAGGTGTTACGCCGATATCCTCTTTTTGTGACACCGTAACGAAGTGTCAACAAGGAACCATACTAGAACTGTAGGTGTTACGCCGATATCCCCTTTTGTGACACCGTAACGAAGTGTCAACAAGGAACCATACTAGAACTGTAGGTGTTACGCCGATATCCCCGTTTGTGACACCGTTACGAAGTGTCAACAAGGAACCCTACTAGAACTGTAGGTGTTACGCCGATATCCCCTTTTGTGACACCGTTACGAAGTGTCACCAAGGAACCCTACTAGAACTGTAGGTGTTACGCCGATATCCCCTTTTGTGACACCGTTACGAAGTGTCAACAAGGAACCATACTAGAACTGTAGGTGTTACGCCGATATCCCCGTTTGTGACACCGTTACGAAGTGTCAACAAGGAACCCTACTAGAACTGTAGGTGTTACGCCGATATCCCCTTTTGTGACACCGTTACGAAGTGTCACCAAGGAACCCGTAGTGGCTGAGTGGTAAGCGTCACGGATTTGGAACCGGGCGTTCCGGGTTCGATCATCAATCGCGGCGTTCATGGTAGAGTGGCATTGGGCAAGGTACATATCTTTGCCTAGTACTGGTTGGTTTACCCAAGGATCATGAATAAGTAAACTGTCGTCGTAAAATATCTAAAATAATGTTGAAAACGGGGTAAATCCACCTAAACCTCAAATCGTCAGAAACACTCAATTGTAAAAAATGAGCGCCAGTGCATGAGAAAAGGTACAGGTTGGCTCTTGTGAACAGTACAGACCCAGATCATTAATTGCATATACACTGTCTGTTCGAGATCTACACTGTTCACCGATAACTTACACAAGCTTGTGAGAATCTTCTGTCAACTTGTGTGGAGAATATAATAAGACTAAGCAGGTGGACACACGAATCCTGCCACCACATGGTAAGGCGAACCCGCCGTTGTGATATAACTGACACACGAAGCCTGGAACCACATGGTTAGGTGAACCCGCCGTCGTGATATAACTGACACACGAAGCCTGGAACCACATGGTTAGGTGAACCAGCCGTCGTGATATAACTGACACACGAAGCCTGGAACCACATGGTTAGGTCAACTGTTCGTCGTGATATAACTGACACACAAAGCCTGGAACCACATGGTTAGGTGAACCCGCCGTCGTGATATAACTGACACACGAAGCCTGGAACCACATGGTTAGGTGAACCCGCCGTCGTGATATAACTGACACACAAAGCCTGGAACCACATGGTTAGGTGAACCCGCCGTCGTGATATAACTGACACACGAAGCCTGGAACCACATGGTTAGGCGAACCCGCCGTCGTGATATAACTGACATACGAAGCCTGGAACCACATGGTAAGGTGAACCCGCCTTCGTGATATAACTGACATACGAAGCCTGGAACCACATGGTTAGGCGAACCCGCCGTCGTGATATAACTGACATACGAAGCCTGGAACCACATGGTTAGGCGAACCCGCCGTCGTGATATAACTGACACACGAAGCCTGGAACCACATGGTTAGGTGAACCCGCCGCCGTGATATAACTGACACACGAAGCCTGGAACCACATGGTTAGGTGAACCCGCCTTCGTGATATAACTGACATACGAAGCCTGGAACCACATGGTTAGGCGAACCCGCCGTCGTGATATAACTGACATACGAAGCCTGGAACCACATGGTTAGGCGAACCCGCCGTCGTGATATAACTGACACACGAAGCCTGGAACCACATGGTTAGGCGAACCCGCCGTCGTGATATAACTGACACACGAAGCCTGGAACCACATGGTTAGGTGAACCCGCCGCCGTGATATAACTGACACACGAAGCCTGGAACCACATGGTTAGGTGAACCCGCCGTCGTGATATAACTGACATACGAAGCCTGGAACCACATGGTTAGGTGAACTCTCCGCCGTGATATAACTGACACACGAAGCCTGGAACCACATGGTTAGGTGAACCCGCCTTCGTGATATAACTGAATGAATGAATGAATGGTGTTTTTAGGCCCGTCGACAACTGATATAACTGACACACGAAGCCTGGAACCACATGGTTATGTGAACCCGCCCTCGTGATATAACTGACACACGAAGCCTGGAACCACATGGTAAGGCGAACCCGCCGTCGTGATATAACTGACATACGAAGACTGGAACCACATGGTTAGGCGAACCCGCCGTCGTGATATAACTGACACACGAAGCCTGGAACCACATGGTTAGGTGAACCCGCCGCCGTGATATAACTGACACACGAAGCCTGGAATCACATGGTTAGGTGAACCCGCCGTCGTGATATAACTGACATACGAAGCCTGGAACCACATGGTTAGGCGAACCCGCCGTCGTGATATAACTGACATACGAAGCCTGGAACCACATGGTTAGGCGAACCCGCCGTCGTGATATAACTGACACACGAAGCCTGGAACCACATGGTTAGGCGAACCCGCCGCCGTGATATAACTGACACACGAAGCCTGGAACCACATGGTTAGGTGAACCCGCAGCCGTGATATAACTGACACACGAAGCCTGGAACCACATGGTTAGGTGAACCCGCCGTCGTGATATAACTGACACACGAAGCCTGGAACCACATGGTTAGGTGAACCCGCTGTCATGATATAACTGATACACGAAGCCTGGAACCACATGGTTAGGTGAACCCGCTGTCATGATATAACTGATACACGAAGCCTGGAACCACATAGTTAGGTGAACTCGCCGCCGTGATAAAACTGACACACGAAGCCTGGAACAACATGGTAAGGTGAACCCGCTGTCATGATATAACTGACACACGAAGCCTGGAACACATGGTTAGGTGAACCCGCCGTCGTGATATAACTAACACACGAAGCCTGGAACAACATGGTTAGGTGAACCCGCTGTCATGATATAACTGACACACGAAGCCTGGAACCACATGGTTAGGTGAACCCGCCGTCGTGATATAACTAACACACTATTGAAAACGGCGATCAACTCTAATTGATCGACTTCAGAGAAGGGGCATATCATATGTTCGAAACAGAAATCACCATATACAACCTATATAGCATCACTCTTCTCAAATGCAAATTCACCTGTATGATATTTACACATTCCCACTTACAACAAATGTGTAGCAGACACTTTTTAGAACATCTAGTAAAAACAATACGGATCATCTCTATAAATGAAAAGCATAATTATTGAGTAATCACACATTTCTTAAGCCGTCTACATCAGATGCGTCAGAAGGCGGCTGTAAGTGGAGGACGAAAAGGGTTAAGCACGTTTTACGTGAAAGGCATTTTTTTCTTACGTCATTTTGAAATAAAACCCGAACGAATCAAACATAATAACATACGTATATAAGTTTATGATAAAAAACTAATTATCATTTTATATTCATACGATTGCTTTGTCTGTATTATTCAATCGTCTAAACATTCTATTGATTAAATTTAAACCATAGTCCGAAATATTAACCCTTTCCCATATACAGACGCTTCATGAAGCCTCTGCAGCAAAGGATTTTAAAAACAATGTGACAACAAGAGAAATTTGCTCATGATGTCTCTTTTTTGTCACAATGTTTCCAACTCTTTTCAATAATTTCAAATTCATTGATAACTATTTTCCGCAATTTTGCCACACAGTTTTCAAAAGTCGTCTGCTATCGTCGTCTGTGAGAAATGGTTAAAACAAAGTTGTTCGAGATTCGCCGTTCACAGAAAAAGGAACAATGTGCAATGAAAAGTCCTTTGACTTTTCCCACATACAACAAATCTGCAGCAGACGACTTTGAAAACACACAGGAAAAACATGTAACATTTCTATAAATGAAACTATTACTTATTATTTGTAGTTATTTTTTTTTTGGCAAAAGTGGAGTTTGTTCATAATGAGCTATTTCACCTTTCGTAACATTGTTTTCAAAATTCATCCGCTGCAGATTTCTTTGATTTTTTTTTAATCTTTATTTCCTCCAATTAAGAAGATTTCATTTATAATACAACAATACAGAAAACACAATTGGCTACAACTACATGTACATGAAAAACGCCCCCCCCCCCCTCACCGCGCCATACCCCACCCCACCCACACACCCGCCACAAAATAACAAAAAATTACAACAAAAACACACAAAAGAAGAAGAAGGAAATGGATAGTTACATGAGTACATGTTAAAACACGTACCTTTAAAGCGCATAAACCATTTTTAAAACTGTATATACAACCACCGGTCTTGCTGCTCAACAAGAAGAATAAATAGAAGGTTGCCACTGGCATGTCAGACATATGACTGTGACAGCCTTCTGTACAGGTGTAACACTGTACATGAAGTCCCCATGATAGAGCATTTAAATGAAACGAAATAAAACGCGTTCAGTGAGGAAAAGGATGGATAATGCACAATAGAGACATGCACTTATGCAACCATCTGAGCACACATAGTATGATAAGAGTGTATATATACAAACACAATACGTACGCCATATGAAGGCCCTCGTGTCAAAGCATACACAAATAATTATACTTGTACACATAATATAGTGTGTACGATTATACTTTCCATTTCATTGAAATATCTACTTCTTATCTTTAATTTATAAAATACTTATAACACTTCGAAATTGAATGGAGAAACATTGCAACAACCTTGTAAAAGGAATCATATGTGCCTTGCACTACATTATCTAAGATTGGCTTCAAATAAAATAGAGCAAGAAGAAAGTCATTGCCTTTAAATGACACTACTGAATCGAAAATAGTTCTACCAAACTTGAATAAAATTCTTTGTTGAAAAGAGGCAGTACACGATTGTACACTTTGACAGTTAATCAGGATATGTTCCGTAAGACTTGTTATTATATCGTTACAGCCACAACGTGTGCATTGAGAAAAATTGGTATAAGCTGTATGAGCAATTAGCTGAGAGATAGAAAAACCAGCACGTAACATATCCGGATTGCGTTTAGCGTAATCCCATACCGGACTTAATGTGAATCTGTGTTGTAATTGTCTATATTAGACAAATTGCGATGAAGATGTTGTTATATTCCATTCTCCAACAAAATGACAGAAGTTTTCATATCAATACAATGTTTTCAAATGTGTTTTTCGGAATACCCCATTGTCAATGTAGTCTTATAATACATTATAAATGTCATATTTACGTAGAATACATACAATATCTGAAACAAATCCGGAATCGGGGTTACCATTAACAACAGAACATATACGTACATTAATCAGAATAAACGTTTTGTTGCACAGTCCTTCTCTAAGCGACAGAGATGACCAAGAGAGGTTATATTTCTCTTCTCTAGTACGGCCGTGATAGGCAGAGCACAAATAAGACCAAGGACAATATCTGTTATTGATCTAATCTCTAAACCCTGGAGTTGCTTTAGACATAGTCTGTGCGATCTCTCTATGGACAAAATATCCCGATCGGAAAGAGACTGTAACAATTCACATTCGAAAAGAGCTCTTGGGATAACAAGTGATTTTATAACTAGTTTAGGGATTAAGACCATTTACATGTAAACCCTCTTAAATGAGTCTAAAGAAAGCACCCCTTAGTGTTTTATCTATTTGCTTAACTGTGAGAGAAGGATTGTTTATTTTATTGCAGATTATACCTAAATGGTTATATTCCTCCTTCTCGCAGATGGCATTGCGACCAACAACCCAGGGCCGAGAACTCCCATTGAATATACGCTCGGATTCATTGGAAGTGTTGTATTGATATCTCCATAGACAATAATACCTATAACACATGGTTAACATTTCCTGTAAGGCCTTTCTCGACAAAGAGAGAAGGGTCATGTCGTCTTCAAAAAACGGAGCACAAAAATGAGACCCTTTACCAATGAGTGTATATATACCAGGTACACGAACGGTGACCAAACGCCGCCTTGTCTGGTACCCTGTAGAACGCTAAAAAGCAGGATGTCATAGGACTACCCATGTTGGACTGAAACCCACCCTGGAGAAAGTGTGTCGGTTTGTTTATTGACGTTTGTAAACGATGAAGTAATACTTTCTCATACAATTTAAGAATAGAGGACGAAAGGGTGATAGCCCGATAACTATTCGATTCATTTGTTGGTTTAGTAGCACCTTTGTATAATGTTAATATAGTACCACGCTTTAGTGCTGTAGGAATACTAACTATTACAATACATTAAGTCAAATAAAAACGTAATGTTTTACAATAAAAGCACCATGAATGAAGTGTTCATTACATAAACGGTCAATACCACACATTTTGCCAGTTTTTATTGTAGAGTATGCAGACAACACCTCATCTTGAGAAATGTGGTCTATATCAACCATAATAGACTCTTCCTTCAATCATCTGTTAGTTGTATTTGTAATGATTTTATAGTGTGTGGTATCGTACGTATTGCATTCAGTATCTGCATAGAGGGAAGCAAAGTGCCAACCCCATTCATAGCAATTTGTTTCAGGGTCTCGAACAACAACTCCCTCAAATTTAACTTCACCGGAAGCATTTGTATGTGCTGTTTTTCCTTTTCTATTAAACAATCTCCAAAATAATGGACTATCTATACCAGATGCATTGTCGATATCATCATTGACTTCAAGATGTGTCTATATATGTGAATGGGCTAAAACCGTAACTTTTCTAAAAATCAAAAGTTATGGCATTAACGTTTTACCTGAAACAGACGATATTTGACGCCTTTGTTGCATACGAATGTTGATTGGTAAATCGAACATTAAGGTCGTTTTCGGAATTCCGGTTATATCACGACGGCCACTTCAATAACGTGGGTGTCTAGACTGTCTCGCACCTGTTTTACACACAACATTCTTCCCAGACAACTAGCCACCTTCCCACATATAGACTATTCAGAGCCCACTAGTAGAACACGGAGTTTTGGCTGTCAACGGAAATAATCAATGCCCTTCATCACGACCACTGGATTCATAGCCATGATAGTTACAGACTGAACAATCACGACCCTCGGATTGATAGCTCTAGTCGTTACAGACTGAACAATCACGACCCTCGGATTAATAGCCATAATCGTTACAGACTGAACAATCGAGACCCTCAACTTTTTAGCCCTAGTCGTTACAGACTGAACAATCACGACCCTCGGATTGAAAGCCCTAATCGTTACAGACTTTAAAGCAGTTGGTATGACCAGGCCGGGTATTGAACTCACGACCCCGCACCCGAGGCGGATGCTGTACCACTACACCACCGAGGTGGATGCTGTACCACTACACCACCGAGGTGGATGCTGTACCACTACACCACCGAGGTGGATGCTGTACCACTACACCACCGAGGTGGATGCTGTACCACTACACTACCGAGGTGGATGCTGTACCACTACACCACCGAGGTGGATGCTGTACCACTACACCACCGAGGCGGTCATCAAGATGAAATTACATAGATACAATACGTAATTGATTTCGGACAAGTAGAGTCTGAAATATGAACATAAACACAAATGTGAACTGAAACTAAACTTAAGTATTTTTGCATTAATCCGAAAGTCACTAAAACAATCATGCTCATCAAGGGGTCATGTGATTTCATTGACATGTTGCAAGTAGTGCCTGAAAAATGACATTTAAGCAGATTTAAATTGAACTTAATTAAGTCAGTTTTGCATTAATCTAAATGTATAGTGAAAATCAATCCTACAAATAGTGGTGAGAATTACATTGGTTATTGTTATGATTTTTCAAGTCACTTTCAACAATTCTGACACAAGTGAGTCAGTTGTAATGCTAATCAAACACTTCTGAGCAACAAGGAGGGAAAGCTATCACTAGCATTAGTTTAAAGTCTTTGGTATGACCCGACCGGGTATTGAACACGCGAGCTCAAGCACCCGAGGCAGACGCTCTATCACAACACCACCGGAGCGGTATCAATTGACAAGTAGCGATTGAGCTATATACGTAAACGCCAGACTGACTGACGTAAGGAGCTCTGGACAGTCATCGTGAATCCATGAACAATATTATTTGGCCAAAATTAGCAGTGCACATGAAATTTTAAGAAGATGAAAAACTACTTGCCTGTAAAGTAACATCTCAGTGAGACCAAAATGACGAAGAATGACGATATAATCATTGTTGATTTCCACTCTGATAGTTAATTGTAACTATATGGTCATGTTAACCAATAGCTGTGAAACATGTATGCGCAGAAAGTAATTAAAAATTAAATTGTTATATATATAGATAGATAGATATCAACCAAGTCGGTTCCCCTAAAAATTGTATATTAATTATGAAAAAACTAAATATTAAAACCATTAAAACACACACACAAATGGCGGTTGACAATATCAGACACAAAACCGTCACATTTAAGAGATGTCTTTGATACCAAAACAAAACGTGATTAACTTAATAAATAACATCATTTATTTTAAGAAATGTTTCTTTTGAGTTATTAATGAAATAGACACGTTTCAAAGTGCATTATTTTTCAAAAGATAATTGATTAAAAAAAACATTCTCGCGGGACGGCTCAATTATGTAGAAGTGAAGGTTCTGTTGATAATGTGTGTATATCTATATATGCTTCAGCTCATCTGAATCTCTGCTATTCGAATATGCAACAGGATCCCTTCATGCCGAGACTAAGGCGAGTCCCTGGCATTACGCCTAATTATACCGGACCTTTAAATGTGCTGAATTCCAGGCGGAGATCAACATCTCAATTCTGCAAATACTACTAATTGTGACAACAAAGTAAGTCATTAATAGTCCAAAACTATTTTGTTGAAATAAATGAAGTAAATGTTGAAAAGAAAAAATCAAACATTCAATTGAAAGTCATGAAAATGTACACAATTTGGCTTACTTACTGGGTATGCTTACCCAGTAAGATGAAGCATAAAATATAAAAAATAGATGTTTTTTATACTTGAAAGGGAAAATGATTACTCTTATTTTATCCAAGAATTCTGATCCTAATATTTCGAGACAACTTTTGAACGGTTTTAAAACTTTGACCTGCCTTATTTTCATTTATTAACAGAACGGCGAAATAGGTTCAAATATATGCTCCGAAAACTCCTTCCGCTCGGACACGGCTAAACTGTTTAAGTCGTGACATGTATTGTCCGGGAGCCATACCCTGAATTTCAGGTGCACCTGGAATTGCCGGTTAATTTTTTTTTCTGGTAGCCTATGAGTTACTCTTCAATATTCATGAGGGTGACCGATTGTCACCTTTGGGGAAATTTAAATATTAACCCTTTTATTCCATATAGCGTGATGGCTGATAGAGCAATATTTCTTTATCGGTGTAGGAAGAAACAAAAAGTTGATTGTAATAGTAAATTATTTATACGGCATTCAGGTACCCCTTTCCGACAAACGGCACATATACAGCAGACGACTTTGAAAAAAATCTCTGTAAATGAAAGCATAATCGTTGAATAGTGTTGAAAACATTGTGGCAAAAGGAGAAATTGCTTGTTTTGAGTAATTTCTTCTTTTGTCACGATATTTTCAAATATGCAGAAAGAAAAAAATGAAAGAATAATTATTAAATAAAGTTGAAAACGTTGTGGAAAAAGGGAGAAAATGCTCACTTTGAGATTTTTTTCCATTTCCACACACTTTTCAAAAGTCGTCTTCTGCTGATGCGTTATCCAACTATATTCAATACTAATGATTTCATTTAAAGAGGTTTTCTTTTTTTGCATAGTTGATTTCAATGTCATATGCTGCAGGACTAACGAATGAGGTAGCAACAGATATACATATACTGGGATAAGGCTGCATTAATGTAACTTGTTTTCGACGGTTGTGCATGTTTAAATGGTGTTTACGCCATTTTCAACAGTATTTCAGTTACACCAAAGCGTCTCCTATGTAATATGAGCCGTCCCGCAAGAAAACCAAAATGATGGCCTCTGCGCAATGTAACGTCCCAGCTCAGCCTGCGCAATCCGCGCAGACTGATCCAGGCCGACACATTCCTTCTCAGGGGGATAGAGGTATAGAGTAATGATTCCTGAAACAGAAAATCTACAGGAGGCGAAAAGTGTCTATCCGGGTAAGCCTGCGCTGCATGATTAGGCTGATCCGGGTCGACACTTTACGCGGAGTCCACAATGTTGGTTTTCTCTCGAAATGGCTCATATATCAGTACTTCGCAGTCTCAATTATCCTGAAGCCTACGAATCAGTCGTAACGCTAATCCCGCAACACTGAGCCCCAATGTGAGAAGCCATTAAACCTTTCCCACCTATAGACGCATTTTGACGCATCTGCAGCAGACGGCTTTTGAAAACATTGTGACAAAAGGAGAAATTGCTCAAAAAGAGCAATTTCTCCTTTTGCCATAAAGTGCTGAATTCTTTTCAGTTATCATTTTCATTTTCGGTTTTTCAAAATGAATTCTAGATCTTTTCAAAGTCGTCTGCTAGGGATACAACGTATGTTGGAAAGGGTTAAATATAATTTAAAATCTTTAGTATGAACCGACTGGGGATCGAACCGTGGTCTCCCACGCTCCCACCACTTCTGTCTACACCACGGAGTGCTCAAGTTAAGGCGTACTTTTACACACACTATAGACCATGGTGTCCAAATTCTCGTTTAACTCCTTCAGAGCAAAAGGCAATATTGAGGTTTTTGCAGATACAGATTCACGTGAGTCAGCTCGATCGTAACAAGTTGTCTCACCCGAAATTGGCATTGTTTACCTTTTAGTTATCAAAAAGTCCAACACTTTTATTACATGATAAATGGAGACACCCGAGTTTGAACATGTAAGAGTCTACTTTAAACAATTTGGTGCTGAAAGAGTAAACGGGCAGATGAATGAGACGAAGGATGTTGTACAAAATTACTTTTTTCTAGTTGTCGGAAAGAACATCGCCCCCTATACATGTGCGAATTTCTTTTAAATAAAACTTGTCAGACTAAGATTGTTTCGGAGTCTGTATTGGACGGCTGATAGAGCAAGATTTCTTTGTCGGTGTAGGAAGAAACAAAAAGTCGATTGTAATAGTAAACTATTTATACGACGATCAGGTAACCCTTTCCCACATACAGCACATATGCAGCAGACGACTTTGTTTATCATCCTCCTCTTCCTCCATTTCATTCAGGCTGGACAATGCTGTAACAAAGATGGCGACTGATAGCCCAGACTTTGAGAGCCTCAGGCTTTAGTGTGATCCCACCGCTGCCATGTCCGTACCTCATGAACATTGTTTCGATAAACATGTCACTCCATAACCCGTTCCATATTCCTTGGATATGGTGCGCAACATATTCTCCCTTCAAAAAGTGACACAGGACATGTGAAGTAGGTTTTCCATTGTACGGAGGTAATAAAAGCTATAACGGGCATAGTGAACATGGCCAGCAGCAAAGTAGTATGGGACCATCTGCCTAAATGAAGACAAGTGTGGGAGCCAGTCACCCTCACGCTCAGCTATTATGTAAGACATCATAATGAACAGAGGGTTAATGAGGACATCTAGCCACATTTCTAGTGTCTTGCTTTGACTGGCTCTTTTTTCCAAATCAGATCCTCAGAACTTGCATAGTTGCATTCAATAACATAGCGAAGAACCTCTTCTGCGAGTAACCTCAATGCGCGAACATTTTGCGGAAATTTCTTTCCATTCAACATTTTGGGTACACCAGCAAAGAATGAAGACAGAACATCTGACAGTCCACTTTCGGCCATCAAGGTGCCAATGGAGCCCACAGAACTCATAAGAGCAAGCATTCTACCCAGGCGCAAGTGCAACCCTTTGAATTTTTCAGGATGTGACCAAAGGATCTGAACTCAACACTGCTATGTTCACAGATACGGGAATGCGGATTGCAAAGAACAAGGCTGCGCTAAAAAGATCCCTGCAAGTGGAGGTTTCATGTAGAAATAATGGGTGTGCAGATGTAACTATTATAGATGGATCTGCTCTACTTTGGACTATACATTGGCCAGAACCGGGGATAGTACTGGATTACGTTGCAAACCTTAAAAGACGTGTCGCAACATATCTAGAGAGCAGTAACGTTTACCTGATATTTGACAGGTACGATGACTTCAGCATTAAGTCTGTAGCTAGGGGCGGTAGAGAAACAGACGTCAGTCCATCAATTAATCCCAAAACAGTGTTGCCTGCACAAAATGTTGTCTTGACGGTAGTGGAGAATAAGAAACAGCTCAAGAAGATAATATGCAACTAACACGGGATAAGTTGTTCCATGCCTGTCTTAACAGTCGCATACTGGTGATAACAGGAAAAGACCACTATCCTGTTGAAATCGCCAATGAGGGTGAAGACATCAAGGCAGATATGACATTGAAACGTCGCATGAGGAAGCGGACATTATCATAGTCCAACAGGTTCTGAAGTGTGCAAATGATGCTACGCAACTGACAGTTGTGTCTGCTCCTTTAACACTATGAAAGAGCAAAACTTAGCCTTCAAATGACCATGGAATCTCCCATCAAAGGGAGGACAGTTGTTTACATCAAGTTGACAGTAGAAAAACAGCGTAAGATCATCAAGGAACTCCTGCCTGATCATGCAGTATCCAGATGTGACACCGTAGCTTGCTACTTTGGAGTTGGCAAGGGCTCCGTTGTAAAGATTCTTAGAGCTGGCTGTGATCTGTCCGCCATTGGTGAAATTGACTCCTTTCTGGGAAAGGTTATAAAGCAAGAAACTGCCTTCATTTCTGCCTGCTAAGGAGTGAAACAAAGTGGT
>JASEVX010000115.1:240011-241086 GCA_031761405.1 Serripes groenlandicus
TTTTAGACCAAAAATCATGTTTTTTTCTAAGAATTAATAGTAATATTTCCTCTCCTCTGCGTCTCGGTCTATCACTCTTCTCTCCGCCTGTTAGCTGCGCCGCTAATATCACCAATCCTAGCCCATTTGTGTATTGTAAAGCACAATACTCATAGAGAGTTTAAAAAACACCTTCTTAAGAACCAGAGTCCCTTCGTTTTCGATAGCGTGGTTAGATGTATATTTGGTTTTCCTAGAGCAACGCCCGAATTAAATAGTCATGTAACAGTTCGGTCAAAGAGGGAAGTAAATCGGAAAGTCTTGGTTTGCAAGCATTTGTCCTGATGAATATATAAGATCGAAGTTCTCCCCAATTGTACATTGATAGTTTCTTGAAAAAGTGTGTACTCTGAATGAATTGTAACTCTTAAAAAGTGTTGCTGTTGACTTTTTCAGACAACAATCATGTTTTTTTTCTAAGAATTAATTGTAAAATAAGTGTGATATTTTGTTTGATCTCACAGCTCTGAAAATGATATGTCAACCTGTCGAGTGTTTGGTCGCTCCCTAAAGTCCTTCAATTGTAACTGCATCTTCTCCCGTAGCTGTACCGATACTGATTGTTATAATCATTTAAAACTTTTCTACACATTACAGAAAATCTGCAGAAGACGACTTAAAATATATTTCCGCAATCATATGAAAAAATCCTGATGACTAAAAGTAGATTTGTTGAGTCTCCTGCATTAATATGTTCTGAAGTATTCTGCTACAGAAGGCGTCAGAAAGCGTCAGGTATGTGGGAAAGAGGTAATTAAAACAAGGATAAGTGCGCGTAAACTTTACACTATTTATCACTAGAGGACATTCCACAAAACTTGTGCTGAAACTTTTACCTATTTCAGGATCTAAAATAATAAAGTGTTAAATCTCTTCCCTATAGTATAAAGCTTGTCTCTGTTGTTATATAAACAAATTTGGCCGTTTGGGCAGACGACACATAATGTGTGACGTCATTTCCACGATAGGGATAATCAAAAAAAGCATTAAAATATGGGTAGGAGGCTAATTTCTTGTGCAATATATCCCTCAGTAC
>JASEVX010000115.1:241286-466286 GCA_031761405.1 Serripes groenlandicus
GGCACCAGCGAGTCAGTCATAATGCTAATCCCACAACCCTGTACAGCAAGGAGGTAAAACCATTTCTAAAGTCTTCGGTATGCCCGGCTGGGGATCGAACCCAGGGGCGCTCAACTATAACAACAGGGAGTCAGTCGTAATGCTAATCCCACAACCCTGTACAGCAAGGAGGTAAAACCATTTTAAAGTCTTCGGTATGCCCGGCTGGGAATCGAACCTAGGGTCGCTCAATCATAACAACAGGGAGTCAGTCGTAATGCTAATCCCACAACCCTGTAGAACAAGGAGGTAAAACCATTTCTAAAGTCTTCGGTATGCCCGGCTGGGAATCGAACCTAGGGTCGCTCAATCATAACAACAGGGAGTCAGTCGTAATGCTAATCCCACAACCCTGTACAGCAAGGAGGTAAACACATTTTTAAAGTCTTCGGTATGCCCGGCTTGCGATCGAACCCAGGGGCGCTCAACCACAGCAACAGGGAGTTAGTCGTAATGCTAATCCAACAACAAGAAGGTACTTCCATTTTTAGATCACCTGTGAGCCAAAGGCTCAAGGTGAGCTATTCTGATCACTCACTGTCCTTCGTCCGTCATCCGTCGTCCGTCGTCGTCCGTCGTCTGTCGTTAACTTTTAGCTTTAAATATCATCTCCTCTTTAACCACAGGACCAATTTCAACCAAACGTCACAGGAATGTTACTTTGGTGGCCTTCTTTCAAAATTGTTCAAAGATTTAAATTCAATTGAGAACTCTGGTTGCCATAGCAATAAAAAAAAGGAAATTAACTAAAACTTAAAAAATATTCTTAGTCTGGAAATAGAAGGCCCATGCCTTTGGTATGTAGCTTCATCTATTAGACCTCTACCAAGATTGTTCAAATTATAGCCCTGGGGTCAAAAATGTCCCCTCCTCGGGGGTCGTATAGGGAAACAACTTTAAAATCTTCTTGTCTAAAAGTAGAAAGCCCAGGTCTTTGATATTTGGTATGTAGCTTCATCTAGTATACTTCTACCAAGATTATTCAAATTATAGCTCTTGGGTAAAAAATGACTCCTCCCCGGGGGTCACTTGTTTTACATAGACACAAATAGGGAAACAACTTTAAGTATCTTCCTGTCTAAAAGGAAAAGGCCCAGGCCTTTGATATTTGGTATGTAGCTATCTAGTTGATCTCTACCAAGATTGTTCAAATTATGGCCCTGGGGTTAAAAATGATTCGACCACGGGTGTCACTTGTTTTACGAAGACTCGTATAGGGAGAAACTTTAAAAATATTCTTGTTTGAAGGTAGAATGTCCAGGCTTGTGATAGTTGGTATGTAGCTTCATCTAGTTAACCTCCACCAAGATTGTTCAAATTATAGCCCTGGGGTAAAAAATGGCCCCATCCCGGTCAAGTACATAATATTATACTTGTATAGAGAAATCCATTGAAAGCATCTTTGACTAACTGACGAAACGTAACGATCGAGATATATATTGGCAGATTGGTCCCATCTAAATGTGATCAGGTGGGTTTTCCTGGTGCATCGCTCATTTTTTCACAAGAGCTTTGAATAGCAATCAGTTCCCTCAAACATAATATGTTGAAACGTTGATTCCTGGCACTTTTCTTTACAATCATTCAACTCATGCATTATACAATATATGTTGTGAAAAGCATTGTCCGATGATGATTGCGGGTGGAATACTATGCATTTTAGACTGTACTCATCAATTCTCAATATCTAAGCATCGACATAATACTCACCAAACACGTACACAGAATGTAGTGTAATCTGATCTTGATTGATTATTGTGAATTCTTCTAATTCAAGACATAAAACATCGCCATATTCAAAACAATTGAAAGACTCAAATGTTGAACCGTATTCATAAAGTACCACACAAGTGAGGAGAGGACTTTTGAAAACAGTGTGGAAAAAGGAGAAATTAGATATATTTTTCTTGTTAAGATATTTCAAAGTCGTCCGTTTTCATTTTGTTTTATGAAACTGGTTAAGAACACGAATTTCCCCTTTATCTAGAGTTCTAATTTGATTGATATTTTCTCACTCTGTTATTATCTTTGACACTAATTTCTTTGCAATATAATACAATACCAATTTAAGACAGCATGAACATTGTGGCAGACAGCATGAAGTATATGTTCACATATAGACGCTCTCTGAAGCCTCTGCAGCTTACGAATTTTGAAAACATTGTGGCAGACAGCATGAAGTAGATGATCACATATAGACGCTTTCTGAAGCCTCTGCAGCTTACGAATTTTAAAAACATTGTGGCAGACAGCATGATGTGGATGTTCACATATAGACGCTCTCTGAAGCCTCTGCAGCTTACGAATTTTGAAAACATTGTGGCAGACAGCATGAAGTAGATGATCACATATAGACGCTTTCTGAAGCCTCTGCAGCTTACGAATTTTAAAAACATTGTGGCAGACAGCATGAAGTAGATGATCACATATAGACGCTTTCTGAAGTCTCTGCAGCTTAAGAATTTTAAAAACATTGTGGCAGACAGCATGAAGTAGATGATCACATATAGACGCTTTCTGAAGCCTCTGCAGCTTACGAATTTTAAAAACATTGTGGCAGATAGCATGATGTGGATGTTCACATATAGACGCTTTCTGAAGCCTCTGCAGCTTACGAATTTTAAAAACATTGTGGCAGACAGCATGAAGTAGATGATCACATATAGACGCTTTCTGAAGCCTCTGCAGCTTACGAATTTTAAAAACATTGTGGCAGACAGCATGAAGTGGATGATCACATATAGACGCTTTCTGAAGCCTCTGCAGCTTAAGAATTTATTTTAAAAACATTGTGGCAGACAGCATGAAGTAGATGATCACATATAGACGCTTTCTGAAGTCTCTGCAGCTTACGAATTTTAAAAACATTGTGGCAGACAGCATGAAGTGGATGTTCACATATAGACGCTTTCTGAAGTCTCTGCAGCTTACGAATTTTAAAAACATTGTGGCAGACAGCATGAAGTAGATGATCACATATAGACGCTTTCTGAAGTCTCTGCAGCTTACGAATTTTGAAAACATTGTGGCAGACAGCATGAAGTGGATGTTCACATATAGACGCTTTCTGAAGTCTCTGCAGCTTACGAATTTTAAAAACATTGTGGCAGACAGCATGAAGTGGATGATCACATATAGACGCTTTCTGAAGCCTCTGCAGCTTAAGAATTTATTTTAAAAACATTGTGGCAGACAGCATGAAGTAGATGATCACATATAGACGCTTTCTGAAGCCTCTGCAGCTTACGAATTTTAAAAACATTGTGGCAGACAGCATGAAGTGGATGTTCACATATAGACGCTTTCTGAAGCCTCTGCAGCTTAAGAATTTATTTTAAAAACATTGTGGCAGACAGCATGAAGTAGATGATCACATATAGACGCTTTCTGAAGCCTCTGCAGCTTACGAATTTTAAAAACATTGTGGCAGACAGCATGAAGTGGATGTTCACATATAGACGCTTTCTGAAGCCTCTGCAGCTTAAGAATTTATTTTAAAAACATTGTGGCAGACAGCATGAAGTAGATGATCACATATAGACGCTTTCTGAAGTCTCTGCAGCTTACGAATTTTAAAAACATTGTGGCAGACAGCATGAAGTGGATGTTCACATATAGACGCTTTCTGAAGTCTCTGCAGCTTACGAATTTTAAAAACATTGTGGCAGACAGCATGAAGTAGATGATCACATATAGACGCTTTCTGAAGTCTCTGCAGCTTACGAATTTTAAAAACATTGTGGCAGACAGCATGAAGTGGATGTTCACATATAGACGCTTTCTGAAGTCTCTGCAGCTTACGAATTTTGAAAACATTGTGGCAGACAGCATGAAGTGGATGATCACATATAGACGCTTTCTGAAGCCTCTGCAGCTTAAGAATTTATTTTAAAAACATTGTGGCAGACAGCATGAAGTAGATGATCACATATAGACGCTTTCTGAAGCCTCTGCAGCTTACGAATTTTAAAAACATTGTGGCAGACAGCATGAAGTGGATGTTCACATATAGACGCTTTCTGAAGCCTCTGCAGCTTAAGAATTTATTTTAAAAACATTGTGGCAGACAGCATGAAGTAGATGATCACATATAGACGCTTTCTGAAGTCTCTGCAGCTTACGAATTTTAAAAACATTGTGGCAGACAGCATGAAGTAGATGATCACATATAGACGCTTTCTGAAGCCTCTGCAGCTTAAGAATCTTAAAAACATTGTGGCAGATAGCATGATGTGGATGATCACATATAGACGCTTTCTGAAGCCTCTGCAGCTTAAGAATCTTAAAAACATTGTGGCAGACAGCATGAAGTAGATGATCACATATAGACGCTTTCTGAAGCCTCTGCAGCTTACGAATTTTAAAAACATTGTGGCAGACAGCATGAAGTGGATGATCACATATAGACGCTTTCTGAAGCCTCTGCAGCTTACGAATTTTAAAAACATTGTGGCAGACAGCATGAAGTGGATGATCACATATAGACGCTTTCTGAAGCCTCTGCAGCTTAAGAATTTATTTTAAAAACATTGTGGCAGACAGCATGATGTGGATGTTCACATATAGACGCTT
The DNA here is from genome assembly GCA_031761405.1 of Serripes groenlandicus. Taxonomy (NCBI): domain Eukaryota; kingdom Metazoa; phylum Mollusca; class Bivalvia; order Cardiida; family Cardiidae; genus Serripes; species Serripes groenlandicus. The sequence goes on from JASEVX010000115.1 coordinate 245,898, forward strand.
TCTGAAGCCTCTGCAGCTTAAGAATTTATTTTAAAAACATTGTGGCAGACAGCATGAAGTAGATGATCACATATAGACGCTTTCTGAAGCCTCTGCAGCTTAAGAATCTTAAAAACATTGTGGCAGATAGCATGATGTGGATGATCACATATAGACGCTTTCTGAAGCCTCTGCAGCTTAAGAATCTTAAAAACATTGTGGCAGACAGCATGATGTGGATGATCACATATAGACGCTTTTTGAAGCCTCTGCAGCTTAAGAATCTTAAAAACATTGTGGCAGATAGCATGATGTGGATGTTCACATATAGACGCTTTCTGAAGCCTCTGCAGCTTAAGAATCTTAAAAACATTGAGGCAGACAGCATGAAGTAGATGATCACATATAGACGCTTTCTGAAGCCTCTGCAGCTTACGAATTTTAAAAACATTGTGGCAGACAGCATGAAGTAGATGATCACATATAGACGCTTTCTGAAGCCTCTGCAGCTTACGAATTTTAAAAACATTGTGGCAGACAGCATGAAGTGGATGTTCACATATAGACGCTTTCTGAAGCCTCTGCAGCTTAAGAATTTATTTTAAAAACATTGTGGCAGACAGCATGAAGTAGATGATCACATATAGACGCTTTCTGAAGCCTCTGCAGCTTACGAATTTTAAAAACATTGTGGCAGATAGCATGATGTGGATGTTCACATATAGACGCTTTCTGAAGCCTCTGCAGCTTAAGAATCTTAAAAACATTGTGGCAGATAGCATGATGTGGATGATCACATATAGACGCTTTCTGAAGCCTCTGCAGCTTACGAATTTTAAAAACATTGTGGCAGACAGCATGAAGTGGATGATCACATATAGACGCTTTCTGAAGCCTCTGCAGCTTACGAATTTTAAAAACATTGTGGCAGATAGCATGATGTGGATGATCACATATAGACGCTTTCTGAAGCCTCTGCAGCTTAAGAATCTTAAAAACATTGTGGCAGACAGCATGATGTGGATGATCACATATAGACGCTTTCTGAAGCCTCTGCAGCTTACGAATTTTAAAAACATTGTGGCAGATAGCATGATGTGGATGATCACATATAGACGCTTTCTGAAGCCTCTGCAGCTTACGAATTTTAAAAACATTGTGGCAGATAGCATGATGTGGATGATCACATATAGACGCTTTCTGAAGCCTCTGCAGCTTAAGAATCTTAAAAACATTGTGGCAGACAGCATGATGTGGATGTTCACATATAGACGCTTTCTGAAGCCTCTGCAGCTTAAGAATCTTAAAAACATTGAGGCAGACAGCATGAAGTAGATAATCACATATAGACGCTTTCTGAAGCCTCTGCAGCTTAAGAATCTTAAAAACATTGTGGCAGATAGCATGATGTGGATGTTCACATATAGACGCTTTCTGAAGCCTCTGCAGCTTAAGAATCTTAAAAACATTGAGGCAGACAGCATGAAGTAGATGATCACATATAGACGCTTTCTGAAGCCTCTGCAGCTTACGAATTTTAAAAACATTGTGACAAGAGGAGGTATAGCTCATGATGAGCAATTTCTCATTTTGCCACAGTGTTTTCCTCTCTGTTCAATAATTCTACTTTCATTTATTGAGATTTTCCATATTTCTACTGTCATTTATTGAGATTTACCATATTTCTACTGTCATTTATTGAGATTTTCCATATTTCAACTTTCATTTATTGAGATTTTCCATATTTCTACTGTCATTTATTGAGATTTTCCTTATTTCTACTGTCATTTATTGAGATTTTCCATATTTCTACATTCCTTTTTTGAGATTTTCCATATTTCTACTGTCATTTATTGAGATTTTCCATATTTCTACTGTCATTTATTGAGATTTTCCATATTTTTACCTTGATGTTTTTAAAGTCGTCAGCTGCAGATTAGTTGTATGTGGGAAAGGGTTAAATTAAGGCGATCATGAGATTGTTCCCTTGTTCCCATCACATTTTTTATGTCGCAGATTTATTACATTCCCATTTGAGTCTATCCGTTCGAAAAGGTATATTATTTATCATTATAGGTTTAGATTGGTCTGTACGTTTGCTCGGTCTCATCAGAATCTAAAGGAGCTGAGAGAAGCTTTTAACTCGCGAATATAAATAAAATACGAACAGTTAAGATCTTAATCAGCCTATGTGAATACACAATGTGATCTGGATCAACACCGTTCACAAAAGCCGACGTGTACCTTTTTGTACGCACGTGCTCATTACAGCATGTCCGCTTGGATTGTTCTTAAATCCTTAACATTGGGCAAGTTTAACATTATTCTAGTACCCTTGTCCGCTTGGAGTGTTCTTCAATCCTTGACATTGTGCAAGTTTAACATCATGCTAGTACCGCCTCGGTGGTGTAGTGGTAGAGTGTACGCATAGTGTGCGGGACGTCGTGTGTTCGATCAGCGGCCGGGTAATTCCAAATCTTTAAAAATGGTAATAATGGCGTTCAGGGTTTCGGGGTTAATATTACGATTAACTAGCTGGTGTCAGGATAAACGGACCAGATTCGAACTTGGCCTAGATATCATAGAGATAAACATTCTGACCAAATTTTAAGAAATGTGGCTTCGACAAGATTTTCCTTCAATTTGGTCTAGTGACCTAGTTTCTGAACAGACATTACCAATGTTCAGACTTGGCCTACGCATCAGCAAGACAACTATTTTGATATAGTTTCAACATGCTCAAGTTAAAAAAAGGCAGCCTGTAGAGGTTTTAACAAGATTTCCCTTCAAGTTGGCCTAGTGACCTGAGTTTCTGACCCTATATGACCCATATTCGAACTTGACTTAGATATCGTTAATATATACATTCTTACGAGAATGCCGTTGATACCTCCACAGCGCTTGCGGGCTCATGCACACCCGAACGGTCCACCCGGTTGAGGAGAGGTTGGCGTTTGCAAGCTACCGCTACAATTTAGCTTATTGGTACATTGGTCGCTGACGAGGAGAGCATGATCTGATCTTATTCACTTGCAGCTGCCACTCTCTCCTCTCTTGTGGGGTACTGCCATCTCCTTCTCATTCAGTTCTCCCTCCTTTCATTGGGCATCTTGTAGTACTTGTGATAAAGTGTGTGGTTAAATTGTTACCTTCTGTGAAGAGACTTGATAATCTGATGAATGGTGCGATGAGCTCGGCTATTAAAACCTGCGGGCCACAGTGAGTTGTCAGCCTAGACGCCGGACTGTCCCCCGGCCAATGTCTGCCCGATTTCCGGCCGGGCTCTGAGCGGCGAATTCGGCCCGGCGCTCGCCCGATATGTGTGATGCCCGGCCGGACATCGGCCAGACATCACCGATTAATGTGAGATCAGTTTGCGATGAGGGTTGTTTAAGTCCGAGAATAAAGTAACCTAGATGCCCGAAGGGTTCCGGCCAGAAAATGCCTAGAAATCCACCACAAACGAATCGTAAACCTATCGCAAGGTAATTGTGACTGGGGTTGAAGTTATACTAGGTAGATTACATTTTAAATTCATAAATATGCTTTTGAAAATAATATGAATCTGCAGCAGAAGACTTTTGAAAACATAAAATGTTGATGATACATAGTATACTCTATGTCGCGAGACATACGGCATGCATTCCTGTAAGGCATTTTCTTCGCCATTAATGATCTTCAGTCGGACTTTCAGCGAGGCTAATAGTTGAAAATTCTTTTTCGAACTTGCAACTTATTACCAGAAATGTGATTGCTATCTAACGAATTGTGTGACATTCGAATCGCTTGACTTCCTTAACAAAGTAAGATAAGGGTTGATACACCACCTTATTTATTCCCCAGCACTCAATTCTACACCTGGAAATGTATCGTCCGATGCAGGTCTCTTCCCCTTATAAAATCTACCGACTCGTCGTTAAGTGTTATATTAATGCGGGAACTAGGAAATTCGGGGGTGGGGGGGGGGGGGGGGGGTGGGGGTCAGGAACCGGGCCCTACTGGCCTCCGCTCTAATCCGCCACTGCATTTGAGATTGTCATGCAACTTCTTTGTTTTCCATTTTCCATTCTTTGCGAATGTTAATAGAGCTTCATATTTGACCCCTCGGCGCATTTATTCTCTAAAACAATATTATTGGAGTACTCACGCCTTAAGTGTTTCACTGATTTTCCAACAACATTAAAATGGAGTATTTTTTGGCGGGGAAGCTCTTAACTCTTTTAAATGCAGTTTTGTTGAATCCGTGATGAACTATTTTACTCGCTCATCGTTTCACTTCTATGACCAGGGGCTAAAGCCCAGGCCAAAACCAAATCTACTTTTTCCGAACAGAAATAGATGTTGCTCCACTATTTCTGATACTAGTGTCCCAGGCCTAGAAAAAATCTACTTTGTCAAAAGAAATAGATGTTGCTCTAAGCATTTTCTGTTACTAGAGTCCCAGGCCAAAAACAAATCTACTTTGTCACCAGAAATAGATGTTGCTCCACTATTTCCTGTTACTAGTGTCCCAGGCCGAAAATCAGAATCTACTTTGTCAACAAAAAATAGATGTTTGCTCTACTATTTCTGTTACTAAGAGTTCTATGCCAAAAACAAATCTACTTTGTCACCAGAAAGTATACTGTTGCTCCACTATTTCTGTTACTAGTGTCCCAGGCCAAAAGCAATTCTACTGTTGGCAACAGAAATGGATGTTGCTCCACTATTTCTGTTACAAGTGTCCAGGCGCAAAACAAATCACTTTTGTCAACAGAAATAGATGTTAGCTCTACTATTTCTGTTACTAGAGTCCAGAGCTAAAAAACAAATCTACTTTGTCAAAAGAAATAGATGTTGCTCCACTATTTCTGTTACTAGAGTTCCAGGCCAAGAAACAGAATCTACTTTGTCAACAGAAAAAGATGTTGCTCCACTATTTCTGTTACTAGACGAAACCAGGCCAAAAACAAATCTACTTGTGTCAACAGAAAGTAGATGTTGCCTCACTTTGTCTGTTACTAGAGTTCCAGGCCAAAAACAAATCAACTTTGCTCAAAAGAAATAGATCTGCTTTACTATTTCTCGTTACTAGAAGTCCCAGGCCAAAAACAAATCGACTTTGTCACCCAGAAATAGATGTTGCTCTACTTTTTTCTGTTACTAGAGGGAACAAAGGGGTTACACTTTATACATTATTACACTTAAATATGATATTTACACATTCAGAGACTTGTAATTTTAATTGTTTATCTAAAATAAGCGGATTTTTCTTGACTGATTTGAGTTCTGCTTATGTGCGCATTCGTAATTCAGTCAAGAATGTTTGCACTTTTTTTTTTTGCATACAGATCTTGGTAGATAGAAATGGTATCCTTAGTCATTAACATCACGTCACTTCAACATTTCAGGTGTAACTATGGAAATCCTTGCTTTGCAATTATAGCAATTATATCAACAATGGGTAGACACAATCTTTCGTGAAGGTTCGTATAAACAAGACTCACTTTATACACTATTTCAGAATATATCATATCTACCTATAAGAGGACGCAGTAGTCCAAATTATCCTAGAGTCGGACCATGTCGCTACCCAATTAAACAGTACTTAGTGATGCAATCTTTATATGCTCGGCGCTCTGCGAAAACCAACCTTAAGGCAATGACTATGAGGGTAGATCAAGATCAGCATGCGTATACGCAAAGTCTTATCTGATTCTACACTGTTCACAAATGAGTCGCCTAATGTTTAATAAACTTTTGTCAATTTGAATGAGTCCGAACCCCAGCTCGACCAACATTCTTTCCGACGTTTCACAAACGTCGAAAAGCAGCGAGTTGCTTGGAAAGAATGTTGTATGACGTACTGGTGTGAGAAAGCCAATACATATATGAAAAGGTGAACTGGCCACCGGGATATGACTGAAAAAATGTTAAAAACGGCGTTAAACCTTAATCAATTAATCAATCATTATGTATAACTACAACAAATATACCTCTGCTGATTAAAACTGTAATGGGGCTACACTTCCAGTTCTTTGACACAATGTGTATATATGTATGTATAACATATAAATAATGAGGCTACACTTTCAGTTCTTTGACACAATGTGTAAATATGTATGTATAACATATATGTAATTGGGCTACACTTCCAGTTCTTTGACACAATGTGTATACATGTATGTATAACATATATGCGGACGGTGAAGACGCAGGTGAAACTGTCCAAAGTCTTCACTGTACACAGATGTATTTATACCGCAAATCGCTACACATATATACTTCATATATGAACTGCAAATAAAGGGAACCAGAATAACATTTCCCGTAAGTTGAAAAGTAGTCAGGTGCTTGGGAAGTCTATAGTGTGGTACTGGTGTAAGAAAACCAGCAAACACATGAGTAGGTGATCTGACCATCGTCATATGTCTGAAAATTGTTGAAAACAGCGTTACACTCAGTCAAACAATCCCATAAGTTGGTCAGGGTAAGATAATGAAAGAAATATGTATGAGTGTATTTTTTTTCCTTACTGCAAACTAATTTACTCACATCCGTTATAGTTCCATCATTGATGCAGAGACGTAATTAATAATAATTATGTCAGTGCTACTTTGGTACCGGATTGTTTCTAATATTTGAGTTTTATCAAGACATTATCTACATAGAGTTAAAATATGTAAATATTATCTTCGTCATGATTGGGCAGATAATAAATATCATTGCGCGTTCTGCCTTGCAAATAACGGCAAATAACTCTGATGATACTCAAATCTGGAAATTCCAAAAGGTTCTATAAATAGCTCGCGAGACTCTGGTGTTCTTAAATCTCAATATTATAAACGCTTTATTTTGTAGTTGTTTAAATATATGAAAGCGTCTAGATGATAAGACTGGTTTACAAAGGTTTAAAGGACACACGATGTCAGTGTGTACACACGTTATGTATACACGTCTGCACGTTCTAGAGTCAATTAGCAATCAATGCTGAAAGTGTAGCCTAATTTAGTTTGGAGATCGAGCATTATAATATATGCCTATAATTTTATAAATTGAACAGTTTGGCAATTAGTGAAATTGTGCTTTTTGAGCATGTTTTGTGTTTGTTTTTGCACTCACATTATTCGAAGCAGTTTAACAACCTCAGACATATAAATACACTGTGTTTATATGTCTCTGACAACCCTCAATCATGCAATGTGAAGGGACTAAATTGAACAGACCTGTTTAATATCGGACATCATTGAAACAAACACCAAACTAATGGGTACTGTTTTCTCTCCTTTCTTGATAATTTAGTCATTTCTAAAGTGTAAAAAATATTTTATCTTAATATGGCCTAGCGACCTGGTGATAAACATGTGGTTACCCGAACAAACGGTAGTCTATCGAATACCAACTAGATTTTTCATAACTTTGGAATGGCCTAATTTTGAACACATCATGACCAATATCAGAACGTAAATAAAACATCACCAAGACAACATTCTGGCAAACTAACATTATTCTACTGTCAAAAGATGCAGGGTTGATGCATTCTCAAATATACCCGCACCAGAGTCATCGCAAGCCCTACACCGATATACTGCTTGTTACTTTGCAGGATTTTCCATACGATCGCCACTACAGTGCCATTGGCGCTTTGATTTTAATTCATGGTCGAAATGGGCTATTTGTACCGCCATGATTCTTGGATACATCCAACCTTAAAACGCACGTGATTCACGACTGTGAACTTAAACGGTGACTATTTAAAGGCATAATATAAATGTATATATAATGAAAATATAAAATGAGAGTTATGGTAACTCCGTTTGTACTCAAAGACAGTAACAAAGCTGTTAACATTTCAGTAAGTTCGGTTATTGATTAGACTGGTTTCGGAACATTTGTATCTGTGTCATTTTTATTGATTTTTTTGTTATCGCTGGTCAAATATATCAGTATGTCTGTATACTCTTTTAACACCCATATATGCATGCCGTGTGCGATTTCAACGTGATAGAGCCCTCAGTGAACTGTCGTATATTTTGTAAACAAACCTTAACACGCTGGCATAAATGTAATCTGGTACGTTTATACATCTATTACAGAACAAGTTATACTGGTACAGAGTTGAGTAAATGTAAAAAGTATTGATGTTGTGAATTTATTTTTTGAAAAACTTCATGTGAAACTGAGCCCTAGTGGGTGAGTCTACCAGGTAATATATAACAAATATCCACATTGTTAAGACATTGATTCACGAAAACAGGGATAGACATTCATTATGAAACATAAACTTTTGCAAATATTATCACGTTTACAACTGTTCTAAGTATTTGAATCGAATAACATATTTGGTTTTATAAAAAATCCCAAGAGATGATAACAATGTCTAGACCGACATTTTTAGTACATTACGATTTGCATGTCTTTATCAAGTCATATTAACCAATATAACGTGTAAGAATTACACCCACAACAAATATCTTAAGTCAAACCTTGTATTTCCATTGCGTCCACAATGAACACGGATCAATAATGAAACGTTTCCCAAATACAGAAGGCCTTATCAGCAGAAAGAGCAATTGTTCAGTGTCTTACAATGTCACAGCTCTATTTTAAGAATAACATTTTCATGTTCTTATGTTTCAGATTTTCCGTTTGTTTTACTAATATTTTTCAAAGCAGTCTACTCTAAAGAAGCATATAAGGGAAAACGCTAAGTCCCTATTTCCCTTGACGTATCATGTGTTCGCTAATGCAGCAGTATACAAACAAGACATCTTAAATCCCCGAACCATATCGATATCAACATACTGTTACTCGCTGTTCTCCAAGAAGACGATTATCATGGATATGTTTAGACTTAGGCTAGTTTTTATTGTATGTATAGTTTACACCACCATCTCTTTTGGACGCTTAGAACCAATTTGCCCGAAATATGATTACGAAGAAAAATTATTAGAAAAGATCATCAAATTGGAGATTAAAGTCGACCAGATGGAAAAGGGGTATTCAGAATCAAAGGCAGAAATTGCAGAATCAAATGCAGATATTGCAGAGGAAAAGAAGAAAGTTGAAGAAGAAAGAAAAGCCATGAAAGCAACTTTTGAAAACATGGAAGACGACATAAAGAATGAAAGAGAAAGAATGGTGAAGGATATTAATGATGCAAGTTCCGCCACAGAGCGGACCCTTGGAGGAATTGAAACAAAACTGATGAGACGACTTGCTGCTGACCTGCGAGTGTTTCAGAATGAGACTATAAGTGACCTTACAGGTAAATACGTAACACTTGTGTTTTTATATGTGAGCAGTTTCTTGGGCTTTAAGGTCTTAAAACATCTTCGGTTCGACGTCACGCAGATGTTCTAAGGCCCAACAGCGTCAGAGGCGGTGTGTCTTATTTATTAACCCGTTGACCCTTGCAGACGCGTTTTGATTCTTATGAAGCAGACGACTTTTGAAAACATTGTGACAATATTTCGATGTTACCACTTGTGTTCTTTTTAATGCGAGTAGAGTCTTGTTGGTATTTGGGTTCTTAACACATCATCAGTTTGGGATCACGCAGATGATCCAAGACCCGAAAGCGTCAGAGGAGGGTCTAATTTATAAGCCTGTTCACTTGCAGACGAATTTTGATACATTTCCAGCAGACGACTCTTGAAATTTGCTCGTCCCATGACTGTAATCATTTCAACCTAATTCAAAACACAACCTTAGCTTCAATCCATTTGTATGAGTGGCATTTTAAACCAATCGAAATCATACAATATTTAAATGTTGCAGATTTGATTCTTTTTCAGACACAAAAATTAAATAAGACCAGCGTTTTGTTTATTTATACAATTTTCAGAAAAGGGGAGACATGGTCAGAAAAACCACAAACTAATTCTTGAACGTGTATAGTTTATAGAAGGGGCCGAGTCCCGGTAGCTCATTCGCTAGCGACGTTGGCTTACAATTCAGGGGTTGTCAGTTCGAACCCCAGCTCGGCCAACATTCTTTCCGACATTTGACAAAAGTCCAAGTGCCATTAGTCTTTCACCAATGGGCTAACAGTCTATGTGAACAAGCAGCCGGTTGCCTGGAAAGTATGTTGTGTGGCGTACTGATGTGAGAAAGCCATGAAACACATGAGTAGTAGAACTGGTCGTGATATGACTGAATTCCTTTTGAAAACCGCGTTAAACCAAAATCAATCAATCAAAGCCACAAAAGGGATGTATTTAGATGTCCTAACCTCTTGCGGTATAAGTAAATTAAAATGTGATTTGCGGGTTCGGCTAGCACTTGCCCGAGTGCTGGATTGCTGGATATGTTAGGACGTTCTAAATACAGTCAAGATATTCCGATGAGGTTGACATCTGTTTGATCTTTCTTCGCATTCTGTCGATCATCGTCTTTTCATTTTTATACTTGTCTCTCTCCTTATAGCAACTCTATATTTTTGCTCATTCTGTCGATTATCCTTTTTTATTTTTATACCCGTTTCTGTCATTATATCAACTCTTATTCTGTTGGTCATCTCCTTTCCATTATTATATATGTCTCTCTCATTCTATCAAAGTGTGAGTCTATGTCTTGTTGTATATGGTGCACAACCAGATCAGATTGCGCCGTTGCGCTGGCGTATCTGCATCTACACTAGTCGTTAATGTCTTAAGTTTGGTTTTCCCAGAGAACCGATGATTTATCCCTTACTCCGTTTATCTCGTCACGCATTTTTAAAGAATTATCTATATCTATTGAACTTTGTGTTTATGTGTTGCTTTAAACAGCGCAGATTCAGATCAGACTGTGCTGGCGGATCTGGGTCTGCGCTAGTCGCTCGGTTGGTTTTAGCAGAGCACCGATTAGTTGCCTCTTACTCCATTCATCTCGTTACGCATTCTTAAAGTCGTGTCTATATCTATCAAACTGTCTGTCTCTGTGTAGTGGTATATACCGAGGAGTCCGATCAGACTGCACTAACCAACTCACGAATCTAGATGTACACATCTGGTATATGTTTTATGATTAGTATCTCTCAATTGGTAAATTTCGTCAGTAATATTTAACAGGGTCTATATCTATCAAACTGTGTGTCTCTGTGTTGTTGTTTACAAATAGGATCAAGATATACACTACTTTATGGTTTGTTTTCGCAGAGCGCCGCCCTTAAATTCTATCTCTCACTCGGTATATTTTGTCAATCATTAATGGACCGTGTCCGTATCTATCAAAGTCAGTTCCTCTGTGTTGTTTACAAATATCAGGGCCAGATCAGGCTTCTCTTATTCGCTCAATCTATACTACTTGCTTAAGCTTCATGGTTGGTATCTCACTCCGTTTATTTAGTGAAATATTTTTTTGACAGTGTCCGTATCTATCTAACCGAGTGTTTCTGTGTTGATGTAATATAGCGCGGAGCAAGATCAGGCGACACTGACTTACGGGAGGATCTGGGTATATACAACTGGCTTAATCTTTATCGTTGGTATCTCTCACTCCGTTTATTTTGTGAAACATTATAGGACAGTGTCCGTATCTATTTAACTGTGTTGATGTATATAACATAGAGCAGGATCAGGCGACACTGACTTACGGGCGAATCAGGATCTATACTATTTGATTAAGCTTTATTGTTTGTTTTCGCAATGCGCCGCCCTAAAATTATATCTCTCACTCGGGTATATATTGTGTCAATCATTAATGGACCGTGTCTGTATCTATCAAAGTCAGGTCCTCTGTGTTGTTTCTATCTCTCACTCGGGTATATTTTGTCAATCATTAATGGACCGTGTCTGTATCTATCAAAGTCAGGTCCTCTGTGTTGTTTCTATCTCTCACTCGGGTATATTTTGTCAATCATTAATGGACCGTGTCTGTATCTATCAAAGTCAGGTCCTCTGTGTTGTTTACAAGTGAAGGGCCAGATATGGCTGCACTGAATCGCTGAATCTATACTGCTTGATTACGTTTTATGGCTGATTTTCTCATAGCGCCTCTCATATATGTTCCCCATTGTCTGGTCACATATGCCTTGATTCGCTGGCGTATCTGGATCTGGAACTACACTAACCCTTTCCCACATATAAAAAAATTGCAGCAGACTACTTTGAAATGATCAAATCACAAATATCGAAAATATCTATTAATGAAATTGTAATTATTGTATAGAGTTGAAAACATTGTGGCAAAAGGAGAAATTGCTTGTTTTGAGCAATTTCTTCTTTTGTTACAATGTTTCCAAAATACGTCTGCTGCAGAAGCGTCAGAAAGCGTATGTATGTGAGAAAGGGTTAATGGTTGATTTTATCCTAGCGCCGTTGATATATGTCTCCCATTGTCTCATCACACATTTGGATTTTTGTCTCTATCAAACTGTTTTGTCTCTATCAAACTCCCAAGTACTGGTTTGTTTACCCAGGCATCATGAATAAGTCAACTGTCGCCGTGATATAGCTGAAGTAATGTTGAAAGCGGTGTAAAACCCTAATAAAACAAAAATCTATCAAACTGTGTATTGTTGATTTATAGTTTTATTTTCATTCTACCTACAGGTCTGTTAAAAACACCCGACGTATTTTTCACGGCAAAGGACCTCGTCGATAAGACATTGTCAACTAGTCAGATATTCGTTTTCCCCACACTCGTAGAGAACAGAGGTTACGGTTACAATAAGAAAAGTGGAGTATTCACAGCGCCTGTTGACGGGGATTACATCTTCACCACACAGATGTGTAATGATGGTAGTAATAATGTCTATTTAGCTTTTGTCGTCGATGATATGATACAGAAACCAATGACAATCTATGAAAACAAAGGGAACAGTTGTGCCACTGCTACTCTTATGTCACGACTCAAAGCAGGAGCTCGTGTAGCCATTAAGTGTACGTTTACCTCGCATGTCTACTCCGATAGCACACACTTTGGAAGTCATTTCTCTGGCTATCTCCTGAGAAAGTATTTACCGTAATACCATGCGTAAATATTAATACACTGTCTTTAGATACGTATGCTGATGAGTTAATTATTAATCATAAGTGCTTGCTTATAAAATGAACTGTACATGAATATTGAAACTTTTATACACACACTAGCCGGTGTTTCGACGACATGTTGAAAATGCCGATGGTCTTCTGAACTTTCAATAAACAGAACAAAGTTTAACAATTTAACATTTGCTTTAACCCCTTTTAATCATACAAACAATCTGCAGCAGACGACTTTGAAAACAACAAGTCACAAATATGGAAAAAGTCCACGAATTAAAATATTATTTCTTAATAGAGTAAAAAACATTGTGACAAAAAGTGGTATTTCTCATTATGTATGCATTTTCCTCTCTACCCATCTAATTTGAATACATGTAAAAGGTACAAAATCGATATTTCTGATCAGTGTATGTTCAGATCAGCATGTCAATTTCCTAAGTCTTATCAGAAAGTGCACGAGTCAACTTACACTTCTAACTAGCTTTTACAAGTTATGTGTGAGACAGTGTAGCTCTTGATCAGACAATGAGGACGTACTTGCTGATCTTGATCCACCCTGTTAACAAAAGGCAACGTGTATCTTTTCCTATGGACAGGCTCATTTAATGTTTTAGAATGTCGCTGGCTGCGGATGCGTCAAAGTGCGTCCATATTTGGAAAACGAGTTGCTATTAATTTTTAAACAATAACTATTAATTTTTAAACAATAACTTTTAATTTTTAAACAAATTAAACAATAACTTTTAATTTTTAAACAATAACTATTAATTTTCAAACAATAACTATTAATTTTTAAACAATAACAATTAATTTTTAAACAATAACTATTATTTTTTATTCAACTGCTATTAATTTTTAAACAATAACTATTAATTTTCAAACAATAACTATTAATTTTTAAACAATAACTATTAACTTTCAAACAATAACTATTAATTTTTAAACAATAACTATTAATTGTTAAATAACTACTATCAACTTTTTAAACAATTACTATTCATTTTCAAACAATTACTATTAATTTTCTTACAATTACTTTTCATTTTTAAACAATTACTGTATATATATGTAAGTGGGATCACTTGGATAGCATTGAGTGAGCATGTATAGTTATGCTTAATTCGACTTGGTGCATTGGTGCACGATATTGCTTACATGTACAGACAGTGGACTCGTGAAAACTCGAACATGGGATAACCCGAACATATCGTTTAACTCGAACCATTTCCATGAACGGAGATGTTTATCAAAACAGTGTAGCAGCAGTACGAGCAATTAGAACTCTCACTGTGCTGTTTTCTTGATATAATTTTATTTGTAGATCGCTATTCACAACAAATACATAAGAAGATATAAATTACTGGCAAACTGATTTAGTATAAATCCAGATATAACAGTATAAATGAAGTACACTAATTTTTATATAAATTCAACGATCAATCGAGCACTTTTTCTTCATATGGTTTTATCAGGAGGTCGTTATTCCCTTAAATACATAAGTATAAATGAATTACTCGAAAACTGATCAAGATTAAATTCAGCGATAACTCGAACATTTCGATAACTCGAGCTAACTTCAGTGTCCCTTTCGAGTTCCAGTTATCACGAGTCCACTGTATGTAATGTCAATATCTATTTCGGCGTCGGTAGTTGTGGACATTCATTGAAATACTTACGTTTATGCATGTTATATGTGAACAGTGTAGATTGTAATATTCACGTAATGTTGTAAGACAATCGGTGATAATTCTCTTTAACCCTTTCTAACACACGGTAATGTGTGTGTCCCTTAAAAATGCGCGAGTAATTGTGTAAGAAAATCGGTGATAATTCTCTTCAACTTTTGCTAACACACGACACATCTGAAGTAGACAACTTTGGAACATTAAGGGGAAATATGGAAAATCTCTTTAGATAAAGGTTAAGTTTAAGACTATAGTTGAAAACATTGTGGTAAAGGTCATCTGCTTCAGATGCGCAATAAATCATTTGAATGAGAAAAAGAATTAAATACATGATGATATTTAACTAGGCTTTTAAATATAGAAGTGCTATATTGCTGGCAAAAGCAATTATTATGTAACGTTACTTCGGACATTGACATTGGTCATCATGTTTGATATTCAAAACACACAGAAGAGCATGACAACCTCTTAGTTAAATGATGCCCGAATTTCACATGAATGAACGCAATTTAGATTGACGATATTTGCTAAAGCATGTACATGTTCGGAAGACAACACACTGAAAACTCTTTTATTTAAACATTCTTGTTTCAGTAAATGAAAGAACATTTTGTTAGGTTTAACATTGAGATATTTGAGCCGCGGCTGGCGTTTCTTGGCGGTCGTATTGCATCGTTAACTTGGCGGTCTTATTGCATCGTTGATTTGCCGGTCATATTGCCTTGTTAACTTGGCGGTCTTATTGCCTCGTTAACGTGGCGGTCTTATTGCCTCGTTAACGTGGCGGTCTTATTGCCTCGCCGATTTGGCATCGTTTAAAGTTACATTGTCGACTGACACCTGGGGCTACACTTCACTGTGTGTTTTTATGTCTCACGTATACTTACTATTCTAATGCAAACTATCAATTAGGTTCACACGTATACTTACTATTTTAATGCAAACTATCAATTAGGTTCACACGTATACTTACTATTTTAATGCAAACTATCAATAAGGACCACAGCTTTCGTACTCCGAACTTAAGATATGTACCATTTGTATCAGAACTGTATATATGTATGAATTATAATCTAAGTTGGCCATAATTAAAATATTTGAAAAACATAATTTGTGTTGTTTTAGTTCACAGTGGCGCATTCAAAATGAATTGCCCCGCTTGTTAGGCCAGGCAGGATAGCGGAAATTTGTAGGCTAAGTTCGTTTCTGACGGGTATAGATGGGACCATATATTTATGGATATTATTTATGTTCCGCATCCTGTCTGGTATTTAAGATGCCTGCAGATCAAACGGTTATAAATTCAGTTTGTTATAGAATATCCAGGCATGGTGTAGATGTCTGTGTGTAAGAAAGCAACGCATGGATCACCGTATAGCGGTTCTGGTGGATATATTGCAATGCCAAGTAATGCATTAGTGTAATACCGTCTTTGAATGCCAAGTAAAATAGGCATTTCTTATACCAAAATGGTTCAAAACTATAATTGAGCTCTCCCGTTGAAGAAGCTTGCACGTCTGAAATGTAGATGCGAGTTGGCCTGTCAATCTTCTTCGTCTTACCACAATCTACACAAGTTGGAAGAACATTCTAAAAGCTTACGTAAATAAGCGTAAACAGTGTAAATCGTGATCAGACTATGCAAATACATCGGTTGATCGAGATCTATACTGCTTTTGAAAGCTATCTAGTACCTGTTTTCCATATACGAGCCCATTAACGTGATCCACACATTAGAAATGCTGCCTTGCATATGCAATGTATTCAATGGGACGTTCTATAGTAAAACAGTTTTCATGATAAACAAGGATATTTATGTACAAAAGAAAAACGCCTGTGAACGATGAAAACAAGGCCGATTTCTTTCTGTTTAAAACATAATCCACCACTAATGTGTCTTTCTCCAATAATCGTTCAGTTCATAATGTCATTAAACTTTATTAGAATAGAACTGTTTCCCATACTGTTTAGTTGGACATTTACAGTTTCTTCAAAGTTCGGAAACAGAAGGAGCGGACTTATGGTCAAAGGGAGATACCACCAATTAGAAAAGTAATCAGTAAAAGTTATTAATAGATAGAATTGATGCCATAAATTTAACCATAAATCTACTACATGTCATATCAATAAACATGAAATGGTTACGGTTACAACAAATATTATAACTGCAGGATGTAAGTGTAAAAGGATTAAAGGAATCCATTATATGGAAGTTGGACAGGTAAACATATTATAACTGCAGGTTGTAAGTGTAAAAGGATTAAAGGAATCCATTATATGGAAGTTGGACAGGTAAACATATTATAACTGCAGGTTGTAAGTGTAAAAGGATTAAAGGAATCCATTATATGGAAGTTGGACAGGTAAACATATTATAACTGCAGGTTGTAAGTGTAAAAGGATTAAAGGAATCCATTATATGGAAGTTGGACAGGTAAACATATTATAACTGCAGGTTGTAAGTGTAAAAGGATTAAAGGAATCCATTATATGGAAGTTGGACAGGTAAACATATTATAACTGCAGGTTGTAAGTGTAAAAGGATTAAAGGAATCCATTATATGGAAGTTGGACAGGTAAACATATTATAACTGCAGGTTGTAAGTGTAAAAGGATTAAAGGAATCCATTATATGGAAGTTGGACAGGTAAACATATTATAACTGCAGGTTGTAAGTGTAAAAGGATTAAAGGAATCCATTATATGGAAGTTGGACAGGTAAACATATTATAACTGCAGGTTGTAAGTGTTAAAGGATTAAAGGAATCCATTATATGGAAGTTGGACAGGTAAACATATTATAACTGCAGGTTGTAAGTGTTAAAGGATTAAAGGAATCCATTATATGGAAGTTGGACAGGTAAACATATTATAACTGCAGGATGTAAGTGTAAAAGGATTAAAGGAATCCATTATATGGAAGTTGGACAGGTAAACATATTATAACTGCAGATTGTAAGTGTTAAAGGATTAAAGGAATCCATTATATGGAAGTTGGGCAGGTAAACATATTATAACTGCAGGATGTAAGTGTAAAAGGATTAAAGGAATCTATTATATGAAAGTTGGACAGGTAAACATATTATAACTGCAGGATGTAAGTGTTAAAGGATTAAAGGAATCCCATTATATGGAAGTTGGACAGGTAAACATATTATAACTGCAGGATGTAAGTGTTAAAGGATTAAAGGAATCCATTTTATGGAAGTTGGACAGGTAAACATATTATAACTGCAGGATGTAAGTGTAAAAGGATTAAAGGAATCCATTATATGGAAGTTGGACAGGTAAACATATTATAACTGCAGGATGTAAGTGTTAAAGGATTAAAGGAATCCCATTATATGGAAGTTGGACAGGTAAACATATTATAACTGCAGGTTGTAAGTGTAAAAGGATTAAAGGAATCCATTATATGGAAGTTGGACAGGTAAACATATTATAACTGCAGGTTGTAAGTGTAAAAGGATTAAAGGAATCCAGTATATGGAAGTTGGACAGGTAAACATATTAAAACTTTGGTGTAAGTGTAAAAGGATTAAAGGAATCCACTATATGGAAGTTGGACATGTAAACATATTATAACTGCAGGTTGTAAGTGTAAAAGGATTAAAGGAATCCATTATATGGAAGTTGGACAGGTAAACATATTATAACTGCAGGTTGTAAGTGTAAAAGGATTAAAGGAATCCATTATATGGAAGTTGGACAGGTAAACATATCATAACTGCAGATTGTAAGTGTAAAAGGATTAAAGGAATCCATTATATGGAAGTTGGACAGGTAAACATATTATAACTGCAGGTTGTAAGTGTAAAAGGATTAAAGGAATCCATTATATGGAAGTTGGACAGGTAAACATATTATAACTGCAGGTTGTAAGTGTAAAAGGATTAAAGGAATCCATTATATGGAAGTTGGACAGGTAAACATATTATAACTGCAGGTTGTAAGTGTAAAAGGATTAAAGGAATCCATTATATGGAAGTTGGACAGGTAAACATATTATAACTGCAGGTTGTAAGTGTAAAAGGATTAAAGGAATCCATTATATGGAAGTTGGACAGGTAAACATATTATAACTGCAGGTTGTAAGTGTAAAAGGATTAAAGGAATCCATTATATGGAAGTTGGACAGGTAAACATATTATAACTGCAGGTTGTAAGTGTAAAAGGATTAAAGGAATCCATTATATGGAAGTTGGACAGGTAAACATATTATAACTTCAGGTTGTAAGTGTAAAAGGATTAAAGGAATCCAGTATATGGAAGTTGGACAGGTAAACATATTAAAACTTTGGTGTAAGTGTAAAAGGATTAAAGGAATCCACTATATGGAAGTTGGACATGTAAACATATTATAACTGCAGGTTGTAAGTGTAAAAGGATTAAAGGAATCCATTATATGGAAGTTGGACAGGTAAACATATTATAACTGCAGGTTGTAAGTGTAAAAGGATTAAAGGAATCCATTATATGGAAGTTGGACAGGTAAACATATCATAACTGCAGATTGTAAGTGTAAAAGGATTAAAGGAATCCATTATATGGAAGTTGGACAGGTAAACATATTATAACTGCAGGTTGTAAGTGTAAAAGGATTAAAGGAATCCATTATATGGAAGTTGGACAGGTAAACATATTATAACTGCAGGTTGTAAGTGTAAAAGGATTAAAGGAATCCATTATATGGAAGTTGGACAGGTAAACATATTATAACTGCAGGTTGTAAGTGTAAAAGGATTAAAGGAATCCATTATATGGAAGTTGGACAGGTAAACATATTATAACTGCAGGTTGTAAGTGTAAAAGGATTAAAGGAATCCATTATATGGAAGTTGGACAGGTAAACATATTATAACTGCAGGTTGTAAGTGTAAAAGGATTAAAGGAATCCATTATATGGAAGTTGGACAGGTAAACATATTATAACTGCAGGTTGTAAGTGTAAAAGGATTAAAGGAATCCATTATATGGAAGTTGGACAGGTAAACATATTATAACTGCAGGTTGTAAGTGTAAAAGGATTAAAGGAATCCATTATATGGAAGTTGGACAGGTAAACATATTATAACTGCAGGTTGTAAGTGTAAAAGGATTAAAGGAATCCATTATATGGAAGTTGGACAGAATTAACCTGATCCAGACCCATGTAGAAGTATATGAAATACTATTATGGCGTGTCCTAGGACTCCGCCGTGGTATAGTGGTTAGCGCTGGGGATTTGGAACCAGGCGTCCCGGGTTCGATCCCCAGGGACTGCACTGTGGTTGTGGTAGAGTGCCATTAGGCAGGGCACATTTTCTAGCCTAGTACTGGTTTGTTAACCAAGGAATCATGAATAAGTGAACTGTCGACGTGTTATAACTGAAATGATGTTGAACACGGCGTAAAACCACAACAAAACAATAGGATGAACCCCAGGGCCCGTATTCACCAAAGTTTAAACTTTGAACTTTGGACTAAATCTTAAACTAAATCCAAAGTCCGCTTAAGATTTAGATTTAGTTGTATTCACCAACGCGTTTTAAACCCGTCTCAATTTAGTCCAGTTTGTAAATGTCGTAAGGGGCCGCACATGACCCTGGTTCCAGAATTATTAATAGAGCCAAACGAAAGTCAGAACCTTTCCTCGACAGTCTAATTTTAGATTTTCATTTTATCGCTATTTCACATACATGTAGGATTAGCTGGCATCTCAATGTTTCATTCCATCTTTCTGTTCATTTGCGTTGTTTTAATAATCGGATGTTCATGTCTACATAAGATGGAACGAACAGGTCTTTTCTCCATTATATTTCTTTTATTACCCAAACAACCCATATGTTGTGGGTACAGAGTGGGATGATTCGTTTGATTACCCACAACAAAGGGTTTGAAGGTCAAATCAACATTTAAAATATTCTAAATACATACCTTATCTAGGGCTCTGATATGGGCATTTAACATCAGATTTAAAATATGATCTTTTATTCCACCACACGTGATCGCCTCAGTGGTGTCGTGGTAGAGCCCCCGCTTCAGGTGCGCGAGGTCGAAGTTTCGATCTCCGGCCAGGTCATACGGTAGTAATGAATTTTCCTGCTTGTTGCTGCATTGTGGGGTTATCATAACGACTGATTCACTGGTGTTAGGGTATATGGACCAGCAGTACTGGAAACTTGCCCCGGAATAAACGCCGGAAAATAACTGAAAATTGTTAAAAGCGCCTTAAAACACCATAAAAACAAACAACACAACATCCACTATGCGTATTTCCATAGTCCACAAATCATAGGATTTGATGAACATAGGTACATTATATATGTAATGACAGTAGTATAATTTCTAAATTGAATTTATAGAGTTCTCGCCAATAATACCAAGTCGATTGACACCCTAGTTGGAAACGAGTTTGAACCACTAATTAAAGTATTATATGTGAAAGAAGTTGAAAACGTCGTGGCAAAATGAGTTAATGCTCACGATAAGCAACATTACACTTTTCTAAATGTTTTCAAATGTCGTCTGCTGCACATAAGTCAAAATGAAGGTGGGATAGGATTAACTAGTGTATAGGAGATGTGGCTTAACCCTTTCCCATATACAGCAAATCTACAACTGAGGGCTTTGGATACATCTTGGTAAAAATATGAAAATACCTTAACCCTTTCCCTTATACAGGTGCTTTCTGATACATTTGAAAGTTTTTCACAAATAATTAAGTCGACTAGATTAGGAAAGGGTTAGTGTCGGGTTATACAACATTATCAATACTGAACTCACTACTTCTGCAGCATTTCGAGTAACCTACCACATTCGTGATGTATAATTTCAGCATTCAATATATTTCTAATTTCTATTTACATTTCATTTCGCTAATAAAATGATACAAACGTTTTCTGACACACGCGTTCGTTTGTTACATACGCAAAAATATCGTTCAGGGTATAATTACTGTATAAGAAAGAATATGGCTTATACACACTATATATAAATATATATATATATTCACTTGTTACAAGTTCGTTATAGTTGGGTTTCATCAAACAGAATTTAACTGGCTACTTCTAATAGGATATGTTTATTTACCCCTTCCAATATACAGACGCTTTCTGACGCCTCTTTAGCAGACACACTTTGAAAACATTGACGCAAAATGAGAAAATGCTCATAAGGAGCAATTTTACCTTTTGTCAAAATTAATTTAACTCTATCAATAATTAATTGATTACACTTTCATTTTCAGAGATTTTCCATATTTTGCCTAGATGTTTTCAAATTCGTCTGCTGCAGATTTGTTGTATACATGTGTGACAGACGAGTGTGGTTGGTACTAATCACCATATTCAAACGATATAAGAGGGCGTTGACGTTCATGTACTTTAACCTTGCAAACTCTACATGGTATATCTGTTTCTTTGAGACATTTATCGTGAGAAATAATCATGAACTCGCAGAAAACTTGGCATCGTTCGGAGATTTCTGTCTGGTTTTGTCGACTTACAAATAATCTGCGTCGAGGGAAAGATCGATTGATTGGAGTTTTTAACACAATTTCTAACAATTGTTCAATAATATCTCGACCAGTTCATCTAGCCAAGTGTTTCTAGGCTTTATCACACTAGTACTACACAATACAGCAACATGCCGCTTTCCCACAGAGCCTGTCAGCCCATTGATGAAGGGCGAATTACACTTGTCGCATTGACTTGTGTTTAACATCAAAAATAAATTTGGCCGAGCTGGGGTTCGAACTCGCAGCCATAATCGCTATCAACTGAGCTACCGGCCTTTGGTGCGTCGAGAGAAAATGGCTTCCATCAAACATATTATACCGCTTTACTAACTCGACCTTGTTAGAAGCTTTGCAACTTGTGTACCTATTCTGTTCAGAATGCCAATTTGTATATATTCTGTGCAGAAATGCTAATTTGTACATATTCTGTGCAGTAATACCAATTTGTACGTATTCTGTTCAGTATGTATTCTGTCCAGAAATACCAAGGTGTACATATTCTGGGCAGAAATACCAAATTGTACATATTCTGTGCAGAAATACCAATTTAAACGTATTCTGTTCAGAAATACCAATTTGTACATATTCTGGGCAGAAATATCATTTGGTTACATTAATTGTTGGCTTCGTCTTGCTTAATGTTGCTGTAGTCCTTCTGAATTTATATATGACGTTTCCAAAATTTGATTTATCAGCTTAAGAGGTTCATTTTGGAAAAGTTGCCAATAGTCTGATTGTTCGTGTTACATTTATTGAAAATATTACGTTTAAAACATTTAAATTTCCAGTGCGTAGTCAACATTACGATTTTCGTAAATTGAACATTCGGCATGATTAAATATGTCACGCACAACAAAATTACCTCTACGTACATCTTACGGACAACACTATGACCCCTTCGTACATGCTACGGACAACATTAAAAACCTACGTACACGTCACGGACAACATAAAGACCCATACGTACATGCTACGGACAGCATGATGAGCCCTACGTACATGCCACGGACAACATAATGACCCTTACGTACATGCCAACGACAAGACGTGGTCTCAAGTCCAACGCGCTAATCACTTCTCTAACAACGGACATCAGGAATCAAACCCCAAACACCTGGTTTTATGTCCAACGCGCGAATCACTTCTCTAACAACGGACAATGAAGATCGAACCCGAAACACCTGGTCTCAATTTAAACTTGCTTACCACTTCTCTAACAACGGACATCGGGGATCGAACCCGAAACCCCTGGTCTCAAGTCTAACGCAATAACCACTTCTCTAACAACGGATAATGGATCGAACCCGAAATACCTGGTCTCAAGTCCAATGCAATAAGCACTTCTCTCATAACGGACATCGCGAATCAAACCCAAAACACCTAGTCTCAAGTCCAACGCGTTAACCGCTTCTCTAACAGCGGACATCGGTGATCGAATTACTCTTTTTGCCACAATGTCGTATGTTTTTAAAGGGGTTTTATGCTAGCGTCACTTATTTTGAAACTCGTACGCATGTCGTATGCTCGACATAAATTGGACGTACATATAAGACATTCGACACTTCTCGGCAGATTTCGATACCCTACATGTTAGATGTAGTCGGCCGAGGAGTCTCGAATGGCATCGAATATTAAATGACCGTCGTCGACGACTGATGACGATTAAGATTTTAAAGGGAGATAAATGTTGACTTTCCTTTCTTAATTGAATCTCGAGTTATCTAACATTCCAAATGGTCAGGCTTCCGTTCGATCATATTGTCCTAAAATAATCGAACATGTGTCATACGATTTTCAGATTGTTTTTATTAAGCGTCACATTTTTAGAAACTCTTACGAATGTCGTGTGCTCGACACAAATTGGACGTACATAAAGGACATTCGGCACTCCTCGGCAGATTTCGGTACCCTTCGGCTTGTCGTCGACTGATAACGATAAAGGTTGTAAATGGAAATGGCTTTCTCAATTGAATATCGATTTTTCTAACATCTCAAGTTCTATCGAAAGTACAACGATGGACTTTTTATTACGCTTATCCTATTCGTACGTGTGTCATATGAAACCTCACATATTTTAGACATCGCTGTAAATACAGAAGTTCAACGATCGGCTTAGGCCGCAGGTAGACAGAAAGAGTCAATACAAATACTTTTTTAATGCAATTAGTTTTATCCTACTGTAATCTTAAATCAAAAATCGTACTCGTCGATTTTAACAATCCTGGGTGAGTTTTGAAACGATGTGGGAAAATGAGGAATTATTTGACCCTTATCCCGCTGAAGTTCTGCAACTGATTTATGTAGCAGTGCTTGCTCATTATTTTTCAATGAGAAGCGAGAAAAGCGAAACCAAGATTAGACTAAATGAATGGTGTTTTAGCCTGTCCCAGATGGAGACGCTTCTGACGCCTTTGCAGCAGACTAGCATTGAAAACATTTTGGCGGGAACAATTTAAGGCTCCTGTTAACATATATACGCCAAAACGCTCATCGACAATGAAGCTGAAATGAAACTCCCGTGGGGATGAGGTCCTTACAAAGGATCCCCTATAACTTGACCTACACATCATTGTCAGTCAGTCTACTCCCCTAAATACAACTGATCTAGAATCAAAATGGTATATATTGGTGTTTTTCATATATTAATTTTGACTTGAATACTTCCATATATTTTAACACATTTAAGCATGTAATGAATCGATGATTGTATTGTTATAATGTTTCTTGGGTAACCATCTACAAAAAAAAGTTCAAGTCATATTGAATGGTTAGCAAACATGATGGCCAGACGGTATCAGAAAAGGAGCAAATTGACAAAACTTTACAATTCATTTTTTATGAAAGTGCTTATCTTTTTAAATGATGATTTGGCTAAAACGTTCATCGGTGACCTTCTACATAAGTATTTCGAAGCTTTTATGATTAGCTGTAAAATATATCCACCAGGTGGCATCCGATAAAGGGTAAAATGACATCTCCTAAATAAGACATATATCAACCATCTTTCACAGGAAGTTCCTTGTGTGTTCCTTTGTCAAAACTGTTTGCATAGATTTAAATTGTATTAATTATATGCAACCGAAGGCGGTGGCGGATGTCCAAACTTTAAATTCTTCTCTTCTAAATCCATTTATCTGATTCCAAGATAATTTGGTAGAAATGTTCTCTTAGATGACCCTCTACAAATGTTATACAAGCCATATGGATTGATAAAAGAGGTAAAATGTTTTTATCCCCTTCAAATAAGAAGACCCCCTCCGAAACCACATGACCAATATAAACCAACCATTACAGAAATGTTCTTTTGGTGGACTTTGCCTAGATTTAATTTAAACTTAATAATACATAGATTCATGTTTTATTAACATACTAGATGTCTGCTTTCAGTTTGACTAATTCGTCTGAATTGCAAACATCCGTGGAGAAGATTGAAACGTCGAAATATTGAAAAGTTTATACCGTTTTGGTCAAATATTGAGGTATAAGGAGAAATAGTTGTTTTGAGGTGATCCTCCTTTTTCAAAAATCTTTTCAAAAGTTATATGTTGCATACATAAGCTGTCGAAAGTCGTTTATATTAGGTTAAGAATTAACCCTCATCCTGCTGATTTTAGATATGTTCTCGCCCTATGATATTGATTGATTAAGGTTTAACGCCGTTTTCAACCATTTTGCAGTCATATAAAGGCGGCCAGTACACCTATTCATGCGTTTTCTGGCTTTCTCACACCATACTTTCCAAGCAAACTGGCTGGTTTTCCACATAGACTATAAGCCCATTGGTGGAAAACAAATGACGCGAGTCACAGTGACTTTTGTCAAACGTCGGAAATAATTGAGGACGAGCTGGAGTTCTAGCTCGCAACCCCTATATTGACAGAACGCGTTACTACCGATTGAGCCACCAGGACTGGGCTCTCGTCCAAAGATCTACTTATTGAATATCAGGCAAAATAGAGCAAACAATGACTGGAAGTTTATGTTCAGACATATCTTTGTCTTCCCTGTTGGTTAATGTGGTTTTAAATCGAATATTCCATGAAAGGAACAATCACAGGAAAGGAACAATCACAGGAAAGGAACACTCACAGTGAACAATACGTATTGTGCAGGATGCACTTTGGATCACGGACGCACGGTTATTTCCAATGATAAAACTCGTTGATATCAAGTAGGCGTATGGTAGGACCTTAGTCTTTTGATAAATCACACCAAATGGTTCAGAGTTCTAATACTGATTTAAGAACATGAATAATACCCCTCAGCTAGTGCTCTGATAGCGTGCATGTGCTACGATATCTGATATGTTTGTTTTGAAAAAATGACATACTGCCATGTTTCAAGTGTAACTTATTGTATGTTTGTATTTTTGTAACTTGTAACTTGTAGCCACATGGTTCATTGAATAAATAATAAAACTATATATATAAAATATGTAGATTCATTCAAAATGTGGCAGCGGGTCATGGTTCACACGCCAATCATAAATTTTAGTTTATGTGTTAATTGTGAAATTGAAAAAATCTTAAAAGCTTTGCTAATTAATTTAATAAAAGGTAAATTATGTTTAATGTAGCGATACCTGGCTTTGTATTGTCTCCTTTCCCGATAGTTTAATTTCTCAAAGCCCCTCGTAGAACACTACAAATTCAGGTTTCGCTGCTCAAACATAATATTCCCTATACATGTATATCATGATACCATATCAAATCAACATCATATCATAATTTCCTTTTGATAATCATCTAAACTTTAGATTTTTCCTACACCGTCGTGTCGCATCATAAAACTTGCCGTATCATATACAGCTTAGTCCCACTTGCATTACATAAATTATTTTAAATTTAACGACAGGATTCACCTGATTTCCAAATACAGACGCCATTGGACGTGGTTGGATTATATGGGCCCGTCCACGGGAAAGGGTACGATATCTTCACTACACTTCTGTCAACTCGTGTCGATTCTGATAAGACCTAGAAGTGAGACCTTCTGATCAATGGACGGGCTCATATGTTAAAAGAAGAAATTGCACACAATGAGCATGTTCCCCGTGTGTCACAATGTTGTCTACTATATTCTTAAAAAATTAATTTCATATACGGAAGATTTAACTTGTTGCCTCGTATTCGATGGCATCTACGGGAGATTTGGTGTATGCTGGAAAGGAGTTAAAACCAATATAATGTTCGTAGCCGTTGTTCTGTTTATCGAATGGTCAGAAGTCCCTCTGCATCTTCACACCGGATATAATTTGTAATAACGTTCCAATGTTTAGTTTCTTTATTAATCAGAAATGTGTGATCCACAATGGTGTCATGAGCACAAGTAAACTATACGTAATCAAGTCAGAAAATAACGACTCGTAATTTTTCAATACATATTAAATTTACAAACCTTAAATTAATATTGTCTATGCAGAATATTGATTAATATTCAAAAAAAATAATCATGACTTGGAAGGAAATAATAGAAAAAAAAAGTCCACGTAATTCTGGATCAATACGGTAAATGACTTTTTAGGAGGTCTCTAGAGATATGACACCGAAAGTTGTTGTAGGAATAGGCATATAAGTTACCCATATTCGTAACAGTTACACGTGACGCAGTGTAGCAGTTATACATGTTTATTCATTGTAACTATCGCATGTCAATGACAAAAGCTACAAAGTTTATAGTCATTTTTGTGGCGATTGGTTTGACAATCGCCACAATGCTAACAGAAACAACAACAACGAAACATATTCATATAGTCGGTTTTGAAAAGCCAATTGATATTTATTTTCATTACTGCAAACTAATTTACTCACATCCGTTTTAGTTCCATCACTGATGCAGAGACGCGATTAATAATAATTATGTCAATGCTACTTTGGTACCGGATTGTTACTAATATTAGAGTTTTATCGAGACATTATCTACATAGAGTTAAAATATGATAATATTATCTTCGTCATGATTGGGCAGATAATAAATATCATTGCGCTTTCTATCTGCCTTGCAAATAACTCTGATGATACTCAAATCTGGAAATTCCAAAAGGTTCTATAAATAGCTCGCGAGACTGGTGTTCTTATATCTCAATATTATGAACGCTTTATTTTGTAGTTGTTTAAATATATGAAAGCGTCTAGATGATAAGACTGGTTTAAATGTTTAAAAGACACACGATGACAGTGTGTACACACGTTATGTGTATACACGTCTGCACGTTCTAGAGTCAATTAGCAATCAATGCTGAAAGTGTAGCCTAATTTAGTTTGGAGATCGAGCATTATAATATATGCTTATATTTTTATAAATTGAACAGTTTGGCAAATAGTGAAATTGTGCTTTTTGTGCATGTTTTGTGTTTGTTATTGCACTCAATTTTTCGAAGCAGTTTAACAACCTCAGAGACATATAAATACACTGTGTTTATATGTCTCTGACAACCCTCAATCATGCAATGTGAAGGGACTAAATTGAACAGACCTGTTTAATATCGGACATCATTGAAACAAACACCAAACTAATGGATACTGTTTTCTCTCCTTTCTTGATAATTTTGTCATTTCTAAAGTGTACACAATATTTTATCTTAATATGGCCTAGCGACCTGGTGATGAACATGTGATTACCCGAACAATTTAGATTACAAATAGCCATTATAATGAGCTAAAACGGTAGTCTATCGAGTACCAAATAGATTTTTCATAAATTTAGAATGGCCTAATTTTGAACACATCATGACCAGTTTCAGAACGTAACTAAAAAATCACCAAGACAACATTCTGGCAAACTAACATTATTCTACTGTCAAAAGATGCCGGGTTGATACATTCTCAAATTTACCCGCACCAGAGTGCACTATTATTAAAAATCGCAAGCCCTACACCGATATACTGCTTGTTATTTTGCAGGATTTTCCTTACGATCGCCACTACAGTGCCATTGGCGCTTTGATTTATTTGTGTGGTAAATGTGTAAATATGTAAAACAGGCGCTATAAATGTTCAACTGTCCTTATTGTAATTGTCTCCTTTGTTCTATATGATTGTTGGACACACGAATATATAACCGCTTGACTGTTTCTACTTATACATGTGGTACCGTCCCATAGGTCTTTCAGTGCTTTGATAATAAAACCACTTGACTTTCTAAAATAAATACATGTAATTATACTCTATACATTTATGCATAGTATTATCACAGATGTATTAGTGTTTATATCAATCATGTCTACCATTCAGATCTTCATTTAAAGATATCTGAAAACAAAGTTTAATATATCTGAAATAAATATTTAAACTCTATGCATTTTTGCCTTTATTACTGCTGTTACAACCAAAACACTGCAACAGGTTACCAGTTTATCCACGCATACATGTGGTACCGTTCCACAGGACTTTCAGTGCTTTGATAATACTTTTGTATAATCATAAACTTGATGAGGCACGGTAAATTAGGACTCTTTCCCTGATACGCTTCTTAAAAGTCGCATGTATTAAACAATCTTAGTAATAGAACTCAAAAATCTGAAAAATATCAAAACTTATTAATTGAATGCAGCAGTTGACATTGTGGGGAAAAATGAGAATTTGCTCTTTCTGCACATAATGCCTTCTGTATTTGTGAAACTTTTCACTGATCGGTTCTCACTTCAGCGCAGGGGAAAATGAGAAGCTTTATTTTAGCTCTGTTTTTGTGTTTTCCCGCTATAGATTCATGGTTGTGAATCACGTGCCTTTATACGACAGAAAAATGGCGTTACAAATTTGGACCATGAAAAAAGTCAACTTTACATTTATCCATATTTATTTCTAAATCTCATCCTGACCAAATTATGTGATATGTGAAACTGGTTCCTCTTATATGCAGTTCATAAATGAGCAGGGTCTAGCGGTTAGACGTCTTTATACATCTGCGAACAGTGAAGACTCAGGAGAGGATGTGCATCATGATACATGGTATACATACCTAATTGCACGTTCTGACAAAAAACTTACCTCATAAGCAGCTGAAATAGGTTTGTTGCTGTATATATATTAGCGTTGCTTAAGGCAGACCTTCGTGTATTTTTTACATGTTCAGAGAAGAAACAGAATGCACAAAGATTTAATCTCATTCTAACGACACTCATTGTTAGAAGGTTATTGAAACATTATGCGACACATTGGCGAACAGTGTTAGAACCAGATCAGACTGAAAATATGCGCATGATAGTCTGAATCTACATCAGTCGCAAATGCCTTAGGGTCGGTTTTCTCAAAGCAAATATCATAATGTAGATGGTTTAACTAAGCACTGTTAAATGGGGGAAACGACTGGGAACGTAATCTCTTTAATCATTCAGACCAAATAGGTTGATACGGTAGTTTTGTGAATATTTGGGAGAAAGTGTATAAAACGAAACTTGATCAAACAAACGTTCACGAATGAACTATCTGTACCTATTTTCGACTGCCCAGGTCCGAATGGTGTATTAAAGTATCCGCGGTCAGTTGATTTTCACAACAGATAATGTATAATTCAAGTATTTAATGACTTAAAATACAAACAATAATACGGTAATCAACATTTCCACATACTATGTGTGAGCGAGCAGATCGCATATGTACATGTACGAGCGTCGAACAAATACGATGACATATTTGACGAGATCAATCCATGCAGTCTGATATGGATCTTCTCTTATCGTCATTTAGTGACAGAGGATTTTAGTAGTCAACAATCTTTTTTCCCAAACAAAATATGTTACTGTAGAGCAGACAGTTTTGTTCTACACTTGTCCTTAGTACCCCAGTATTTGCTTTATTGGATCATACTTAAATTATCCTAGTTGTTGGTCGCGATAGCTCAGTCGGTAAAGGGTTGAGAGTTCAAATTCCTGCTCGGCCATTCTTTCTCGACGATGATTTGACAAAAGTGATTTTTCTTCCTAAACTTTGTCCTGCAAATGTCTCATGTACACGATATGTAAAGTAGACCATTAGACAAAGTTCAGATTAAAGAATTAAGTCGCAAAATAACAATGCAATGAGATGAATCAGTCCACTTTAAGCACTTATACTAGTTACAAAAATATCATTTTATTTTCGCAATCTCACTGTTTTCAATCCACAACGGAAGTCGGAGGCTTTGATATATAGGATTTTATATTGACGATCTCATGGTTTTCAATCTACAATGGAAGACGGAGGCTTTGATATATGTTTTTATACTGACGATCTCACGGTTTTCAATCTACAACGGAAGTCGGAGGCTTTGATATATATGTTTTTATATTGACGATCTCACGGATTTCAATCTACAACGGAAGTCGGAGGCTTTGATATATATGTTTTTATATTGACGATCTCACCGTTTTCAATCCACAACGGAAGACGGAGGCTTTGATATATATGTGTTTATATTGACGATCTCACTGTTTTCAATCTACAACGGAAGACGTAGGCTTTGATATATATGTTTTTATATTGACGATCTCACTGTTTTCAATCTACAATAGATTACGGGTGTTTTGAAATATCAAAATGTTTGGTACTGGTTGGTAACGGTTTGAAATAATTCTTCTTATCGCTATAGAAAACGATTCAACACTTGTCGCCCACTTAAACAAAGCACGAGCTTTTGGATTAGTCAAGTTGTACATCTCCGTCTACCGTTGTAGATTGAACACAGTGAGTCTGACATCAGATGATCCTAAGTGTTTTCACATGTCATCTTATGAATCGGGGACTTTGTCCATTTCACTTCATAAACACGCGGAAAATAATAGTAAACGCTCAAGTATGATGTTAACAAAAACAATGGAAAAGATAATTACAAAACTTATCAACATATCAACGTTCAATGAGACGAGTATAATGTTAGGCAACCATTTCTCACATACGTCAAGTCATCATCAGATGACACATCGAGACAAACATATGGAGCATTGTTATAAATGAAACAATACGAATTTAACATTCCATTGCAAAATGAGAAATTGCTCATTGTGAACAAAATATCTTTTCCCACTTTTTATACCACATAAGTAAGTTTTAGGTGCGTCAAAATCGTGGAAAGGGTTAAACAAAGAAACATCACATGTATTACTGGGTAATATCGATGTCGACCTTTTTGCGAGTATGATCCTAGAAATCAAAGCCTGTCGCTCCTCCATTAAAAAGTATGTACTTAGTGATTCCATCTTAATATGACCGGCGCTCTGGGAAAACCAACGCTAAGGCAATGGCTATGAGGGTAGATCCAGACCAGCATGCACATACGTACAGTCTAATCTAATTCTAAACTGTTCACCAATGAGTCACCTAATGTTAAATAAACTTTTGAAATTAATGTCAATTTGAATTATATTAAATGTACGTGCATAGTAATTCTTATTTAAACGTGTAACAATTAGACTAGGGCTGGTTTGCTAAGTATGTATAACTACAACACATATACCTCTGCTGCCTATAAATGTTAAGGGGCAACACTTACAGTTCTTTGGCACAATATGAATTAACATATGTATAACATATATTTAATTGGCCTACACTTCCAGTTATTTGACACATTGTGTATTTACGTATGTATAACATATATGTTATGTGGCTACACTTCCAGCTCTTTGGCACATTGTGTATATACGTATGTATTACATATATGTAATGGGGCTACACTTCCAGTTCGTTGACACAATGGTTATTTACATTTGTATAACATATATGTAATGGGGCTACACTTCCAGTTTTAGGCACAATGTGTATTTACGTATGTATAATATATATGTAATGTGGCTAAACTTCCAGTTCTTTGACACAATATGAATTTACATATGTATAACATATATGTAATGGAGCTATACTTCCAGTTCTTTGACACAATGTGTATATACGTATGTATAAAATATATGTTATGGGGCGACACTTCCAGTTCTTTTACACATTGTGTATTTACGTATGTATAACATATATGTAATTGGGCTAGCCTTCCAGTTCTTTGACACAATGTGTATATACGTATGTATAACATATATGTAATGGGGCTAAACTTACCTTTCTTTTACACATTGTGTATTTACGTATGTATAACATATATGTAATGGGGCTGCACTTTTAGTTCTTTTCCACATTGTGTATTTACGTATGTATAACATATATGTAATGGGGCTACCCTTCCAGTTCTTTGACACAATGTGAATATACGTATGTATAACATATATGTAATGGGCTAAACTTACAGTTCTTTTACACATTGTGTATTTACGTATGTATAACATATATGTAATGGGGCTGCACTTTTAGTTCTTTTACACATTGTGTATTTACGTATGTATAACTATATGTAATGGGGCTATACCTCCAGTTCGTTGACACAATTTGTATATACATATGTATAACATATATGTAGTGGGGCTACACTTCCAGTTCTTTTACACATCGTGCATTTACGTATGTATAACATATATGTAGTGGGGACAGTTCTTTGACACAATGTGTATTTTACATATGTATAACATATATGTAGTGGGGCTACACTTCCAGTTCTTTTACACTCCAGTGAAACTGTACAAAGTCTTCATCGTACGCAGATGTATTAAGACCCCAAATCGCTACACGTTACTCATATATAAACTGTAAATAAGGGGAACCAGAATAGGTGCTTTGAGACTACTGTTGTGAGAAAACCAGGAAACATATGAATAGATGAACCGACCGCCGTGATATAACTGAAAATTGTTGAAAACAGTGTTACACTCAGTCAAACAATTCCATAAGTTGTTTCAGGGTCAAAATGGACTATTTGTACCGCAATGATTCGTTCGTACATCCAACCTTAAAACGCGCGTGATTCACGACTATGACTATTTAAAGGAATGATAGCTTCGCAAATAAAGTCGAGATCAAGTTAAGACTGTTACTCTGCACATGGAAATGAAAATATAAAATCAGTTTGCATGCGACAATGAAACAAGGGTTATCAATAACTTCGATGAGATACATGGTAACTCTGTTTGTACTCAAAGACAGTAACAAAGCTGTTAACATTTCAGTAATTTCAGTTATTGATTAGCCTGGTTTCGAAACATTTGTATCTTTGCCATTTTCGATGAAGAATGACTTGTCGCTGTGCAAATATATCTGTATGTCTGTATTATCTTTTAACACCACATATACGCATGCCGCTTGCGATTTATCGTAATTTTTGTAGACAAACCTTAACACGCTGGCATAAATGTAATTGCTTGTTTACGTTCTGGTAAGTTAATACATCTATTACAGAACAAGTAAGACTGATATATAATTGATTAAATGTTAATAGTATTGATGTGGTTAATTTATTTTTAAAAATTTCATGTGAAACTGAGCCCTAGACATTCATTTTGAAACATAAACTTTTGCAAATATTATCACGTATACAACTGTTCTAAGTATTTGAATGGAATAACATATTTGGTTTTATTAAAAATCCCAAAAGTAAATGACAATGTCTAGACGGACATTTTTAAAACCCTTTCCCACAATTTACATGACGATGTACAGATTAGGATATGCATTAGTAAATACGATTCGCATGTCATTATAAATATTAATATATAAATTAGTACATACGATTCGCATGTCTTAATCAAATCATTTTAACCAATATAACGTGTAAGAATTACACCCACAACAAATATCTTAAATAAAACCTCGTATTTTCATTGCATCCGTAATGAACAAGAAATAAATAATGAAACGTTTCCCAAATACAGAAGGCCTTATCAGCAGAAAGAGCAATTTATCAGTGTCTCCAATGTCACAGCTCCATTTTAAGAATAACATTTTCATGTTCTTACGTTTCAGATTTTGTGTTTGTTTTACTAAGATTTTTCAAAGCAGTCTACTCATAAGAAGCATATCAGGGAAATTGTAAGTCCCTACATGTATTTCCTGTGACGTATCAAGATTTAGCTAACGGAGCAGTATAACACCGAGACATCATAAATCCCCGTACCATATCGACATCAACATACTGTTGCTCGCTGGTCCCCGAACCATATCGACATCAACATACTGTTGCTCGCTGGTCTCCAAGAAGACGATTGTCATGGATCTGTTTAGACTTAGGCTTGTTTTTATTGTATGTATACTTTACACCACCATCTCCTGCGGACGCTCCGAACCAAGTTGCTCGAAATTTGATTACGAAGAAAAGTTATTAGAAAAGATGATCAAAATGGAGGATAAATTTGACAAGATGGAAAAGGCGTATACAGAATCAAAGGCAGATTTTGCAGAAGAAAAGAAGAAAGTTCAAGAGGAAACAAATACCATGAAAGCAACAATTGAACAATTCGTTGAAGACGGTGCTCAAAAGTTAACCACCATGAAAGCAACAATTGAACAATTCGTTGAAGACGGTGCTCAAAAGTTAACCACCATGGAAGACGACGTAAAGAATGAGAAAGAAAGAATGGTGAAAGAGGTTAATGATGCAAGTGCTGCCACAGAACGGATCCTTCAAGAAAATGAAGCGAAACTGGTGAGAATTGCTGGTGACCTGCGAGTGTTTCAGAATGAGACTATAAGTGACCTTACAGGTAAATACGTAACACTTATGTTTTTATATGCGAACAGTTTCTCGGGCTTTAAGGTCTTAAAACATCTTCGGTTCGACATCACGCGGATGCTTTAAGGTCCAAAAGCGTTTTGATTCGTATGAAGCAGACGACTTTTGAAAACATTGTGGCAAAATTTCAATGTTACCACTTCTGTTCTTTTTAATGCGAGTAGAGTCTTGTTGGTATTTGGGTTCTTAATACCTCCACAGTTTGGGATGACGCAGATGCTCTAAGGCCCGAAAGCGTCAGAGTAGGGTCTAATTAATAAACCCGTTCACATTTGCAGACGCAATTTGATACATTTCTAGCAGACGACTCTTGACATTTGTTCGTCCCATGACTTTAATCGACACCTTGTATTTTAAAAAGAGAATTTGAAACTTTGCGGCAATACATGGTGTGCAAGGGTAGAGAGATAGTCTATTCGAAATTGTTTTATAATCATTTCAACCTAATTCAAAACACAATCTTAGCTTCAATCCATTTTTTATGAGTGGTATTTCAAACTAATCGAAATCGTACAATGTTTAATTGAATTTGGCATTGTTGCAGATTTGACTCTTTTTTAGACAAAACATTAAATTAGGTCAGCGTTTCATTTATTTATACAATTATCGGAAAGGAGGAGACATGATCAGAAACAACCCAAACTAATTCCTGCACGTGTGAAGTTTATAAAAGTGCATCCGAATTAGACTACCCAAATGACACAAAGGCGGCCGAGTCCCGGAAGCTCAATCGGTAGCGACGCGCACTGTCAATTCAGGGGTTGTGAGCTCGAATTCGAGCTCGGCCAACTTCTTTTTCGACATTTGACAAAAGTCCATGCGACAAGTGTCATTAGTCTTTGACCAATGGGCTAACAGTCTATGTGAAATAGGTGCCAGTTGTCTGGAAAGTATGTTGTGTGGAGTACTGGTGTGAGAAAGCCATAACACACATGAGTAGTAGAACTGGTCGACGTGATATGACTGATATTCTTTTTTTTTAAAAAGCGTTAAACCCAAATCAATCAATTAATCAAATCCACAAAAGGGATGTATTTAGATGTTCTAACCTCGGGCGGCGTATGTAAATTCAAATTTGATTTGTGGATTCGGCTAGCTCTTGCCAGAGTGCTGGATTGCTGGATATGTTAGGACGTTCTAAATACAGTCAAGATATTCCGATAAGGTTGACATCTGTTTGATCTTTCTTCGCATTCTGTCGATCGCCTTTTATTTTTTTACCTGTCTCTCTCCTTATACCAACTCTATATTTTTGCTCATTCTGTCGATTAGAATTTTTTTTTTTATATCCGTTTCTCTCAGTATATCAACTCTTATTCTGTTGATCATCTCCTTTCCATTATTATATATGTCCCTCTCATTATATCAAATTGTGTGCCTATTTCTTGTTTAATATATCGCGCAGAACCAGATCAAACTGCGTTGTTTTGCTGGCGCACCTGAATCTACACAAGTCGTTAATGTCTTACGTTTTGTTTCCCAGAGTACCGATGATTTATCCCTCACTCCGTTTATCTTGTCATGCATTTTGAAATAATTGTGTCTATGTGTTGCTAGTCTTAAATACTTGTCTATATCCATTAAACTGTGTATCTATGTGTTGCTTTAAACAGCACAAAGTCAGATCAGACTGCGCTGACGGACCTGGATCTGCGCTAGTCGCTTGGTTAGATTTAGCAGAGCACCGATCATTTACCTCTCACTTCGTTAATCCCGTCACGCATTCTTAAAGTCGTGTCTATATCTATCAAACTGTCCGTCTCTGTGTAGTGGTATATACCGAGGAGTCAGATCAGACTGCACTAACCAACTCACGAATCTAGATCTACACATCTGGCTTATGCTTTATGATTGTATCTCTCAATTAGTATATTTCTTCAATAATTATTTGAAGGGGTCCAAATCTATCACAATGTGTGTCTCTGTGTTGTTGTATATACCGAAGAGTCAGATCAGGCTGCACAGATAGCTCCCGAATCTAGATGTTCACATCTGGCGTGAGCTTTTAAATAGAGATTAGTATCTCTGACTCGATATATTTCGTCAAGAATAATTTGAAGGGAAACGGATCCATAAAATGTGTGTCTCTGTGTAGTGATATATACCGAAGAGTCAGATCAGGCTGCACAGACCGCTCGCGAATCTAGATGTACACATCTGGCATATGTTTTATGATTAGTATCTCTCAATTGGTTCAATGTGTCAGTATCATTTAACGGGGTCTGTATCTATCAAACTGTCTGTCTCTGTGTTGTTGTTTACAAATAGGACCAGGATCTACACTTCTTTATGGTTGGTTTTCGCAGAGCGCCGCCCTTAAATTCTATCTCTCACTCGGTATATTTTGTCATCTGTGTTGTTTACAAATAGCAGGGCCAGATCAGGCTTCTCTTATTCGCTCAATATATACTACTTGCTTAAGTTTAATGGTTGATATCTCTCACAGTTTATTTTGTGAAACATTTTTCAGGGAAATTGTTCGTATCTATTTTACTATGTTGATGTATATAGCACGGAGCAGGATCAGGCGACACTGTCTTACAGGCGGACCAGGATCTATACTACATGATTAAGCTTTATAGTTTGTTTTCGCAGTGGTTTAATCTTTATCGTTTGTATCGCTCACCTGCAGTAGGATCTTGGTCTATACCATTTGCTTAAGCTTTATGGTTGGTATCTCTCACTCCGTTTAATTTGTGAAACATTTGTTGACAGTGTCTGTATCTATTTAACTGTATGTTTCCGTGTTGATGTATATAGTACGGAGCAAGATCAGGCGACACTGACTTGCGGGAGGATCTGGGTCTATACCACTGGTTTAATCTTTAACGTTGGTATCGCTCACTCCGTTTATTTTGTGAAACATTTTTCAGGGAAATTGTCCGTATCTATTTAACTATGTTGATGTATATAGCACGGAGCAGGATCAGGCGACACTGTCTTACAGGCGGACCAGGATCTATACTACTTGATTAAGCTTTATAGTTTGTTTTCGCAGTGCGCCGCCCTTTAATTATATCATGATATCTCTCCCTAGGGTTTATTGTGTCAATCATTAAAGGACCGTATATGTATCTATCAAAATCAGCTCCTCTTTGTTGTTTACAAGTGAAGGACCAGATATGGCTGAACTGAATCGCGTGATCTATACTACTTGCTTATATATATGTTTTATGGCTGATTTTCTCAGAGCGCCTCTCATATGTGTTTCCCATTGTCTGGTCACATATGCATTGATTCGCTGGCGGATCTGGATCTGGATCTGGAACTACACTAACCCTTTCCCACATATACAGAAAATGCAGCAGACTACTTTAAAATGATCAAATCACAAATATCGAAAATATCTACTAATGAAATTGTAATTATTGTATAGAGGAGAAATTGCTTGTTTTGAGCAATTTCTTCTTTTGTTACAATGTTTTCAAAATACGTCTGCTGCAGAGCCGTTAGAAAATGTATGTATGTGGGAAAGGGTTAATGGTTGATTATATCTAGGGCCTCTCATATATATATTTTAAAAACATTGTAACAAAAGAAGAAATTCTATACAATAATTACAATGTTTTCAAAAGCCGTCTGCTGCAGAGGCTTCAAAAAGCGTCTGTATGTGGGAAGGGGTTAATGGTTGATTTTATCCTAGGGCCGTTGAGATATGTCTCCCATTGTCTCGTCACACAT
This sequence comes from Serripes groenlandicus, assembly GCA_031761405.1. Lineage (NCBI taxonomy): Eukaryota > Metazoa > Mollusca > Bivalvia > Cardiida > Cardiidae > Serripes > Serripes groenlandicus. Next base: position 285,272 of record JASEVX010000115.1, read on the forward strand.
TTGGATTTTTGTCTCTATCAAACTGTGTATTGTTGTTGTATAGTTTTATTTTCATTCTACCTACAGGTCTGTTAAAAACACCCGACGTATTTTTCACGGCAAAGGACCTCGTCGACAAGCACCTGTCAACTGATCAGATATTCGTTTTTCCCACACTCGTAGAGAACAGGGGTGACGGTTACAATAAGGCAAGTGGTGTATTCACAGCGCCTGTTGACGGGGATTACATCTTCACCACGCAGATGTGTAATGATGCTGGTCAATATGTCTATTTAGCTTTTGTCGTAGATGATAAGATACAGAAACCAATGTCATTCTATGAAAAGATTGCGATCACTTGTGCCACTGCTACTCTTATGTCACGACTCAAAGCAGGAGCTCGTGTAGCCATTAAGTGTACGTATACCTCGCATGTCTACTCCGATAGCTCACTACGTGGAAGTCATTTCTCTGGCTATCTCCTGAGAAAGTATTTACCGTAATACCATGCGTAAATGTTAATACACTTTCTTTAGAATACGCATGCTGATGAGGTAATTATTATTCACATGTGTTCGCTTATGAAAGAAACTGTACATGTATATTGAAACTTTTATACACACACTAGCCGGTGTTTCGACGACATGTTGAAAATGCCGATGGTCTTCTGAACTTTCAATAAACAGAACAAAGTTTAACAATTTTACATTTGCTTTAACCCCTTTTAATCATACAAACAATCTGCAGCAGACGACTTTGAAAACAACAAGTCACAAATATGGAAAAAGTCCACGAATTAAAATATTATTTCTTAATAGAGTAAACATTATTGTGACAAAAAGTGGTATTTCTCATTATGTATGCATTTTCCTCTCTTACCATCTAATTTGAATACATGTAAAAGGTACAAAATCGATATTTCTGATCAGTGTATGTTCAGATCAGCATGTCAATCTCCTCAATCGTATCGTAATGTACACTAGTTAACTTACTCTTCTAACTAGCTTTTACAAGTTATATGTGAGACAGTGTAAGTCTTGATCAGACAGTGATGATGTACTTGCTGATCTTGACCCACCCTGTTAACAATAGGCAACGTGTATCTTATCCTATGGACAGGCTCATATAATGTTTTAGAATGTCGCTGGCTGCAGACGCGTCAAGGTGCGTCCGTATTTGGAAAACGAGTTGCTATTAATTTTTAAACAATAACTATTAATGTTTAAACAACTTCTATCAAATTTTAAACAACTACTATTCATTTTCAAACAATAACTATTAATTTTCTTACAATTACTTTTCATTTTTAAACAATTACTATATATGTAAGTGGGATCACTTGGATAGCATTGAGTGAGCATGTATAGTTATGCTTAATTCGACTTGGTGCATTGGTGCACGATATTGCTTACATGTACAGACAGTGGACTCGCGATAACTCGAACATGGGATAACCCGAACATATAACTCGAACCATTTCCATGAACGGAGTTGTTTATTAAAACAGTGTAGCAGCAGTACGACCAATTAGAACTCTCACTGTACTGTTTTCTTGATATGATTGTATCTGTGGATCGCTATTCACAACAAATACAAAAGGAGATATAAATTACTGGCAAACTGATTTAGTATAAATCCAGCGATAACAGTATAGATGAAGTACACTAATTCTATATAAAATTCAACGATCATTCGAGCACTTTTTCTGCATATGGTTTGATCAGGGGGTCGTTATTCCATAACATACATAAGTATAAATGAATTACTCGCAAACTGATCAAGATTAAATTCAGCGATAACTCGAACATTTCGATAACTCGAGCTAACTTCAGTGTCCCTTTCGAGTTCCAGTTATCACGAGTTCACTGTATGTGATGTCAATATCTATTTCGGCGTCGGTAGTTGTGTACATTCATTGAAATACGCACGCGTATGCAAGATATATGTGAACAGTGTAGATTGTGATCAGACTGTGTGTATGCACGTAATTTTGTAAGACAATCGGTGATAATTCTCTTCAACTTTTTCTAACACACGACAAATCTGCAGTAGATACATTTGGAACATTAAGGGGTAATATGGAAAATCTCTTTAGATGAATGTTAAGTTTAAGACTATAGAGTTGAAAACATTGTGGCAAAGGTCATCTGCTTCAGATGCGCAAGAAAACATTTGAATGAGAAAAAGAGTTAAATAAATAATGATATTTAACTAGACCTTTAAATATAGAAGTGCTATATTGCTGGCAAAAGCAATTATTACGAAACGTTACTTCGGACATTGAAATTCGTCATCAAGTGTGATATTCAAAACCAACAGCAGAGCATGACAAACCCTTATGCAAATGATTACCGAATATCACAGGAATTAACACAATTTAGATTGACGGTACTTGCTAAAGCATGTACATTTTCGGAAGACAACACACTGAAAACTCTTTTATTTAAACATTCTTCTTTCAGTAAATGAAAGAACATTTTGTTCGGTTTAACATTTAGATATTTGAGCCGCGGCTGGCGTTTCTTGGCGGTCTTTTTGCCTCGCCGAGTTGGCATCGTTAAAAATTACATTGTCGACTGACAACTGGTGCTACACTTTATTGCGTGTTTATAAGTCACACGTATACTTACTATTTTAATGCCAACTATCAATTAGGTTCACAGCTTTTATACTCCGATCTTAAGATATGTACCATTTGTATCAGAACTGTATATATATATGTATGAATTATAATCTAAGTTGGCCATAATTAAAAATATTTGTAAAACATAATTTGTGTTCTTTTAGTTCACAGTGGCGCATTTAAAATGAATTGCCCCGCTTGTTAAGCCAGACAGGATAGCGGAAAATTGTAGGCTAAGTTCGTCTCCGAGGGGTATAGATAGGACCATATATTTATGGACTTTATTTATGTTCCGCATCCTGTCTGGTATATAAGGTGCCTACCGATCTAACTGTTATAAATTGAGTTTGTTATAGAATATTCATGCATGGTGTAGATGTCTGTATGTAAGAAAGCATCGCATGTATCATCTAATATCGGTTCTGGTGGATATATTTCATTGTTAAGTGATGCAATAGTGTAATACTGTCTTTGAAGGCCATGTAAACAAAGGTATTTGTATGTAGTCAGCCTGTCAATCCGCTGCGTCTTACCACAATCTACACAAGTTGAAAGAACATTCTAAAAGCTTACGTTAATAAGCGTAAACAGTGTAAATCGTGATCAGACTATGCGAATACATCGGTTGATCGAGATCTATACTGCTTATAAAAGCCAACTAGTACCTTTTCCCATACACGGGCCCATTAACGTGCTCCACACTTTAGAAATTCTGCCTTGCATATTCAATTGGATCCTGTACAGCAAAACAGTTTTCATGATATGAAAGGATTTGTATGTGCAAAAGAAAAACGCCTGTGAACGATGAAAACAAGGCCGATTTTTTTCTGTTTAAAACATAATCCACCACTTATGTGTCTTTCTCCAATAATACTTCAGTTCATAATGTCATTAAACTTAATTAGAATAGAACTGTTTCCCATACTGTTTAGTTGGACATTTACAGGTGCTTCAAAGCTCGGAAACAGAACTAGCGGACTTATATGGTCAAAGGGAGATAACACCGATTAGAAAAGTAATCAGTAAAAGTTATTCCTATTAATAGATAGAATTGATGCCATAAATTTAACCATAAATCTACTACATGTCATATCAATAAACATGAAATGGTTACGATTACAAAAAATATTATAACTGCAGGTTGTAAGTGTAAAAGGATTAAAGGATCCCATTATATGGAAGTTGAACAGAATTAACCTGATACTGACCCATGTAGAAGTATATGAAATACTATTATGGCGTGTCCCAGGACTCCGCCGTGGCAGAGTGGTTAGCGCTGGGGATTTGGAACCAGGCGTCCCGGGTTCGATCCCCAGTCACTGCACTGTGGTCGTGGTAGAGTGCACTTGGGCAAGGCACATTTCCTAGCCTAGTACTTGTTTGTTAACCCAGGGATCATGAATTAGTGAACTGTTGAACACGGCGTAAAACCACAACAAAACAATATGATGAATATGATGGGCCCGTATTCACCAAACTTTGAACTTTAGACTTTGGACTAAATCTTAAACTAAATCCGAAGACCGCTTTTTGGATTCCCGAAGATTTAGATTTAGTTGTATTCACCTACGCGTTTTAAACCCGTCTCAATTTAGTCCAGTTTGTAAATGTCGTAAGGGGCCGCGCATAACCCTGGTTACCGAATTATTAATAGAGCCAAAAGAAAATCAGAACCTTTCCTCGACAGTCTAAATTTAGATTTTCATTTTATCGCTATTTCACATACACATGTAGGATTAGCTGGCATATCAATGTTTCATTCGATCTTTCTGTTCATTTGCGTTGTTTTAATAATCGTAATGTCTACATAAAAGGGAGCAAACATGTCTTTTCTCCATTATATCTCTTAAATTACCCAAACAAACCGTATGTTGTGGGTACACAGTGGGACGATTCGTTTGAGTACCCACAACAAAGAGTTTGAAGGTCAAATCAACATTTTAAATATTCTAAATACATGCCTTATATTGGGCTCTGATTTGTGCATTTAACATCAGATTTAAAATATGAGCTTTTATTCCACCACACGTGACCGCCTCAGTGGTGTCGTGGTAGAGCCCCCGCTTCAGGTGCGCGAGGTCGAAGTTTCGATCTCCGGCCAGGTCATAAGGAAGTAATGAATTAACCTCCTTGTCCCTTAGGATTGTGGGAGTTATAATTACCAGGTCATACGGTAGTAATGAATTAACCTCCTTGTCCCTTAGGATTGTGGGGTTATCATTATCAGGTCATACGGTAGTAATGGATTTCACTCCTTGTCCCTTAGGATTGTGGGAGTTATCATTACCAGGTCATACGGTAGTAATGGATTTCCCTCCTTGTCCCTTAGGATTGTGGGAGTTATCATTACCAGGTCATACGGTAGTAATGCATTACCCTCCTTGTCGCTTAGGATTGTGGGGTTATCATTACCAGGTCATACGGTAGTAATGGATTACACTCATTGTCGCTTAGGATTGTGGGGTTATCATAACCAGGTCATACGGTAGTAATGGATTACCCTCCTTGTCGCTTAGGATTGTGGGGTTATCATTACCAGGTCATACGGTAGTAATGGATTTCACTCCTTGTCCCTTAGGATTGTGGGGTTATTATTACCAGGTCATACGGTAGTAATGGATTTCACTCCTTTTCCCTTAGGATTGTGGGAGTTATCATTACCAGGTCATACGGTAGTAATGGATTTCACTCCTTGTCCCTTAGGATTGTGGGGTTATCATTACCAGGTCATACGGTAGTAATGAATTACCCTCCTTGCCCCTTAAGATTGTGGGGTTATCATTACCAGGTCATACGGTAGTAATGAATTTCCCTCCTTGCCCCTTAAGATTGTGGGGTTATAATTACCAGGTCATACGGTAGTAATGAATTACCCTTCTTGTCCCTTAGGATTGTGGGGTTATTATTACCAGGTCATACGGTAGTAATGGATTTCACTCCTTTTCCCTTAGGATTGTGGGAGTTATCATTACCAGGTCATACGGTAGTAATGAATTACCCTCCTTGTCCCTTAGGATTGTGGGAGTTATCATTACCAGGTCATACGGTAGTAATGAATTTCCCTCCTTGTCCCTTAGAATTGTGGGAGTTATCATTACCAGGTCATACGGTAGTAATGGATTTCACTCCTTGTCCCTTAGGATTGTGGGAGTTATCATTACCAGGTCATACGGTAGTAATGAATTACCCTCCTTGTCCCTTAGGATTGTGGGAGTTATCATTACCAGGTCATACGGTAGTAATGAATTTCTCTCCTTGTCCCTTAGGATTGTGGGAGTTATCATTACCAGGTCATACGGTAGTAATGAATTTCCCTCCTTGTCCCTTAGGATTGTGGTGTTATCATTACCAGGTCATACGGTAGTAATGAATTTCACTCCTTGTTACTTAGGATTGTGGGGTTATCATTACCAGGTCATACGGTAGTAATGAATTTCCCTCATTGTCCCTTAGGATTGTGGGGGTTATCATTACCAGGTCATACGGTAGTAATGAATTTCCCTCCTTGTCCCTTAGGATTGTGGGGTTATAATTACCAGGTCATACGGTAGTTATGAATTTCACTCCTTGTCCCTTAGGATTGTGGGAGTTATCATTACCAGGTCATACGGTAGTAATGAATTTCCCTCCTTGTCCCTTAGGATTGTGGGAGTTATCATTACCAGGTCATACGGTAGTAATGAATTTCCCTCCTTGTCCCTTAGGATTGTGGGAGTTATCATTACCAGCTCATACGGTAGTAATGGATTTCACTCCTTGTCCCTTAGGATTGTTGGAGTTATCATTACCAGGTCATATGGTAGTAATGAATTTCCCTACTTGTCCCTTAGGATTGTGGGAGTTATCATTACCAGGTCATACGGTAGTAATGGATTTCCCTCCTTGTCGCTTAGGATTGTGGGGTTATCATTACCAGGTCATACGGTAGTAATGAATTACCCTCCTTGTCCCTTAGGAGTGTGGGAGTTATCATTACCAGGTCATACGGTAGTAATGAATTTCCCTCCTTGTCCCTTAGGAGTGTGGGAGTTATCATTACCAGGTCATACGGTAGTAATAAATTTCCCTCCTTGTCCCTTAGGATTGTGGGAGTTATCATTATCAGGTCATACGGTAGTAATGAATTTCACTCCTTGTCCCTTAGGATTGTGTGAGTTATCATTACCAGGTCATACGGTAGTAATGGATTTCACTCATTGTCCCTTAGGATTGTGGGAGTTATCATTACCAGGTCATACGGTAGTAATGGATTTCACTCCTTGTTACTTAGGATTGTGGGAGTTATCATTACCAGGTCATACGGTAGTAATGGATTTCCCTCATTGTCCCATAGGATTGTGGGAGTTATCATTACCAGGTCATACGGTAGTAATGGATTTCACTCCTTGTCCCTTAGGATTGTGGGAGTTATCATTACCAGGTCATACGGTAGTAATGAATTTCACTCCTTGTTACTTAGGATTGTGGGGTTATTATTACCAGGTCATACGGTAGTAATGAATTTCCCTCCTTGTCCCTTAGGATTGTGGGGTTATCATTACCAGGTCATACGGTAGTAATAAATTTCCCTCCTTGTCCCTTAGGATTGTGGGGTTATCATTACCAGGTCATACGGTAGTAATGGATTTCACTTCTTGTCCCTTAGGATTGTGGGAGTTATCATTACCAGGTCATACGGTAGTAATGAATTTCCCTCCTTGTCCCTTAGGATTGTGGGAGTTATCATTACCAGGTCATACGGTAGTAATGGATTTCCCTCATTGTCCCTAAGGATTGTGGGAGTTATCATTACCAGGTCATACGGTAGTAATGAATTTCCCTCCTTGTCCCTTAGGATTGTGGGAGTTATCATTACCAGGTCATACGGTAGTTATGAATTTCCCTCCTTGTCGCTTAGAATTGTGGGGTTATCATTACCAGGTCATACGGTAGTAATGAATTTCCCTCATTGTCCCTAAGGATTGTGGGAGTTATCATAACCAGGTCATACGGTAGTAATGGATTTCCCTCCTTGTCGCTTAAGATTGTGGGAGTTATCATTACAGGGTCATACGGTAGTTATGAATTTCCCTCATTGTCCCTAAGGATTGTGGGGTTATCATTACCAGGTCATACGGTAGTAATGAATTACCCTTCTTGTCCCTTAGGATTGTGGGAGTTATCATTACCAGGTCATACGGTAGTAATGAATTTCCCTCATTGTCCCTAAGGATTGTGGGGTTATCATTACCAGGTCATACGGTAGTAATGGATTTCCCTCCTTGTCGCTTAAGATTGTGGGAGTTATCATTACCGGGTCATACGGTAGTAATGAATTTCCCTCATTGTCCCTTAAGATTGTGGGAGTTATCATTACCGGGTCACACGGTAGTTATGAATTTCCCTCATTGTCCCTTAGGATTGTGGGGTCATCATTACCAGGTCATACGGTAGTAATGAATTTCCCTCCTTGTCCCTTAGGATTGTGGGGTTATCATTACCAGGTCATACGGTAGTTATGAATTTCCCTTCTTGTCCCTTAGGATTGTGGGAGTTATCATTATCAGGTCATACGGTAGTAATGGATTACCCTCCTTGTCCCTTAGGATTGTGGGAGTTATAATTACCAGGTCATACGGTAGTAATGAATTTCCCTCCTTGTCGCATAGGATTGTGGGAGTTTTCATTACCAGGTCATACGGTAGTAATGAATTTCCCTCCTTGTCGCTTAGGATTGTGGGAGTTATAATTACCAGGTCATACGGTAGTAATGAATTTCCCTTAATGCTGTCTTGGTACATGTAGAGCCTCCGCTTCAGGTGCGCGAGGTCGAGGTTTCGATCTCCGGCCAGGTCGTAAGGTAGTAATGAATTTCCCTTCTTGTCGCTTAGGATTGTGGGGTTATCATTACCATGTCATACGGTAGTAATGAAATTCCCTTCTTGTCCCTTAGGATTGTGGAGTTATCATTACCAGGTCATACGGTAGTAATGAATTTCCCTCCTTGTCCCTTAGGATTGTGGGGTTATCATTACCATGTCATACGGTAGTAATGAATTTCCCTCCTTGTCCCTTAGGATTGTGGGGTTATCATTACCAGGTCATACGGTAGTAATGGATTTCACTTCTTGTCCCTTAGGATTGTGGGAGTTATCATTACCATGTCATACGGTAGTAATGAAATTCCCTTCTTGTCCCTTAGGATTGTGGGAGTTATCATTACCAGGTCATACGGTAGTAATGAATTTCCCTCCTTGTCCCTTAGGATTGTGGGAGTTATAATTACCAGGTCATACGGTAGTAATGAATTTCCCTCCTTGTCGCTTAGGATCGTGGGAGTTATAATTACCAGATCATACGGTAGTAATGGATTTCCCTCCTTGTCGCTTAGGATTGTGGGAGTTATAATTACCTGGTCATACGGTAGTAATGAATTTCCCTCCTTGTCCCTTAGGATTGTGGGAGTTGTAATTACCAGGTCATACGGTAGTAATGAATTTCCCTCTTTGTCGCTGAGGATTGTGGGAGTTATAATTACCAGGTCATACGGTAGTAATGAATTTCCCTTAATGCTGTCTTGGTACATGTAGAGCCTCCGCTTCAGGTGCGCGAGGTCGAGGTTTCGATCTCCGGCCGGGTCGTAAGGTAGTAATGAATTTCCCTTCTTGTCGCTTAGGATTGTGGGGTTATCATTACCAGGTCATACGGTAGTAATGAATTTCCCTCCTTGTCGCTTAGAATTGTGGGTTTATCATTACCAGGTCATACGGTAGTAATGAATTTCGCTTCTTGTCGCTTAGGATTGTGGGAGTTATAATTACCAGGTCATACGGTAGTAATGAATTTCCCTCCTTGTCGCTTAGGATTGTGGGAGTTATAATTACCAGGTCATACGGTAGTAATGAATTTCCCTCCTTGTCGCTTAGGGTTGTGGGGTTATCATTACCAGGTCATACGGTAGTAATGAATTTCCCTCCTTTTCGCTTAGGATTGTGGGAGTTATCATTACCAGGTCATAAGGAAGTAATGAATTTTCCTTCTTGTTGCTTAGGATTGAGGGGTTATCATTGCCAAGTCATACGGTAGTAATGAATTTCCCTCCTTGTCGCTTAGGATTGTAGAGTTATCATTACGACTGATTCGCTGGTGTAAGCGTAAATGGACCAGCAGTATTGGCAACTCGCCCCGGAATAATCGCCGGGAAATGACTTAATTATTTTTTAAAGAGCCCTAAAAAAAAAAAAACATAATCCACTATGCGTATTTCCATAGATAAAAACAAGACCGATTTATTTCTGTTTTAACAAAATCCACCACTAATGTGTCTTTCTCCAATAATCGTTTAGTTCATAATGTCATTAAACTTTATTAGAATAGAACCTTTTCCCATACTGTTGGACATTTACAGTTTCTTTAAAGCTCGGAAACAGAACTAGCGGACTAATGGTCAAAGGGAGATAACACCAGTTAGAAATGGAATAAATAAAAGTCATTCTTCTTGATAGATAAATTTGGTGCAATAAATTTAGCCATAAATAATGGTTACGATGAAATATCATAACTGCAGCAAATGTTATGACTATTAATTTCGTTCAAATGAACTTATGTTTTAATGAAAAAAACTTTGACTCATTTAAATATAGTTAGATAGCTAATGCTCTGGTCAGACCGTCCGTGTTCAATGTGGGTCTCGAACTTACCCTTTCCCATATTTAGAGAATACCTAGAGCAGGTGTTATATTTTGCCGCGAGTGTTTTCAAAGTCTTCGGATTTAACTTTGGTGTAAGTGTGAACGTGTTAAAGGAATCCCATTACATAGGAGTTGGATATAATTAAACTGATCCTGACTCATGTAGAAGTATTTAAAATACTACTATGGCATACCCTAGGAATCCGCCGTGGCAGAGTGGTTAGCTTTGGGGATTAGGAACCGGGCGTCCCTGGTTCGATCCCCAGTCGCGGAACTGTGGTCATGGTAGAGTGCCTTTGGGCAGACACATTTCCTAGTCTAGTACTGGTGTGTTAACCCAGGGATCATGAATAGGCGAACTGTTGCCGTGATATGACTGAAGTAATGTTGAAAGCGTCGTAAAACCACAACAAAACAATATAACGAACTTCAGGGCCCATACTCACCAAACTTTCAACTTTGGACTTTGAACTAAATCTTAAAGTAAATCCGATGTCCGCTTTTTGTGTTCCCGAAACTTAGATTTAGCCGTAGTCACCAATGCGTTTTAAACCCGTCTCAATTTAGTCCAGTTTGTAAATTTCATAAAGGGCCGCGCATGACTCTGGTTCCCGAATTATTTATAGAGTCAAAATAGAGTCAGAACCATTCCTCGACAATCTAATTTTAGATGTTCCTTTTATCACTTGTTCACATGTATTTACGTTTAGCTGGCATCTCAATGTTTCAATCCATCTTTCTGTTCATTTGCGTTGCTTTAATAATCGGATTTTCATGTCTACATAAGAGGGAGCGAACAGGTCCCACAACAAAGGGTTTGAGGGTCAATTCAACATTTTAAATATTCTAAATACATCCCTTATCTAGGGAACTGATATGAGCATTTAGCATCAGATTTAAAATATGAGCATTTATTGCACCACGCGTGACCGCCTCAGTGGTGTCGTGGTAGAGCCTCTGATTCAGGTGCGCGAGGCCGAGGTTTCGATTTCTGGCCAGGCCATACGGTAGTAATTGATTTCCGTCCTTGTCGCTTGGATTGTGGGGTTATTAGTACGACTATTTCGCTGGTGTTAGGGTAAATGGATCAGAAGTACTGGCAAATTGCCCCGGAATAAACACGTTGAAATTACTGAAAATTGTTAAAAGCCTCCTAAAACACCATACCAACAAACAACACAAAATCCACAATGCATATCTCCATAGTCCATAATGATGAACATAGATACATTGTATATGTAATGACAGGAGGCTAATTTCTAAATTGAATTTGTAGAATTCTCGCCCATAATACCAAGAGGCTATTGTCGAATAGCACCCTTGTTGGAAACGAGTTTGAATCAATAATTAAAGTATAAGTTGTGATATAAGTTGAAACCATAGTGGCTAAATGAGTAAATGCTTACAATAAACAACATTACACTTTGCCAAAATGTTTTCAAATAAATATGGCTAGGGTTAACTAGTGTATAGGAGATATCGCTGGATAATGAGCAAGTTTACTTTCATTTTCAGAGTCGTCTGCTTCAGTTTTGTTGTATACATGTGTGAAAGACGAGTGTGGTTGGTACTAACGATATAACAGGTCGTTGATGTACTTTAAACTTTACATGGTATATCTATGTTTCTCATAAAACTTATCGTGAGAAATAACCATGAACACGCAGACAACTTGGCATCGTTCGGTGATTTCTCTGGTTTTGTCGACTTACAAAAATGATCTGCGTCAGGGAAAACTCGATTGATTGGAGTTTTTAACATCATTTCTAACAATTGTTCAATAATATTATGGCGACCAGTTCATCTAACCACGTGTTTCTAGCCTTTATCACACTAGTACTACACAAAACAGCGACTGCCCGCTTTTCAACAGATGCTGTAAGCCCATTGACGATGGACGAATTACACTTGTCGCCGCATTGACTTTTGTCAAACGTTGAAAAAACAATTGTCCGAGCTGGGGTTCGAACTCACAGCCATAGTCGCTGTCGAATGAGCTACCGGCCCTTGGTGCGTAGCGAGAAGATAGCTTCCATCAAACATATTATAGGCCTATTTATACTAGCTTTTAAAGAGACTATCCGTATTCTTTCGTAGATGCTTACAAGATTGGCTTTTGCAGATCTGTTGTGGTTGGGAAATTGTTACTACAATTTATGTTATGTCTGTAATGGCTTACCTGCAGTATGGTTCATTGGACTGATGCTGGCATTCTGCATGTTTGAAGAAACATTTCCGCCTATGTTCAATAAGTTGGGTTCGATTAGCATGCTCATGCACATGTACTCTTATAAAAATGGTTAGCATTTTTAAGATGAGTTTTAATGGAAAATAAGAAACGTATTGTTTTATTATATAGATATGTTTTGTATCAATGAACGTTAATTGCGGAAATTCCCTGTCGAGTGATATTTACGTGCGTGTTACAATCGGATGTGCCAGCAGAAGTTTGTAATTAGCCGTTTCAAATAGAAGGGATCAGAATAATCGTATCAAACGTTCAATAGTAAATAAAATATAAATCGTACATAGGCACTGAGAAAGAATGTTCATTGTGGTTGAAATTATGATGGGAAAGGTACAAGATGACAATTGATAAAAGAGCAAATAGAGATCAGATTTTCCTGTTTTACTTACACGACATTGTTAGAAGCTTTCTCAACTTGTGTACAGACTGATCTGGGACACCCGGTCTCAATCGTAATTTAGTGACACACGCTCCACATAAACTTGAATTTCACATATAAAACACACAATTATATTCAAGAAACATTTGAAAATGTATCATGTATCATGTATAGAATCGTATCAATTCATCTGAACTAATACATTATATAACATCAGTATTTACATATTCATATTCAAGAGAGAAAACCAGCAAATAAACTAGTAATATGCATATCCATTATTAAAAAAAGAGATTGTACGAACACCGATGTATATAAATAAATTCAACAATGGCTATTTATATAATAATTTATTTCTTAGTTTAAAGCATTGTCTTAAAATGAGATCAGTGTTAAAATGAAAACCACACTTTTAATCAGTTTTGTACAACAAAATAACTACATAAGCTTCAAACGTAACCTTTAACCTGATGTGCGCGAGTTGGATCGTGTTGCGAACAGGTTAGACCAGACCTGACTCTGACCTTTCTGCTCGTGACTAAATGAGTACTTGGACATTTAATGAATAAGACAAATACGAAATGAGACAGACTTATTCTAAAAATAGTAGGATACCTGCTTAGTTTGACTGTGGAGTAAAACTAAATCCATTCAAAATGATTATATCATGTTCTCAATTAAAAGGTAATTAATAAACACAAACTGACGGGATCCAAAGCAACATTGTTTTGCCCTGATAGCCGGACAAAAAGCAACAGTTCTATTTCAAGTTTCTATTTTTTTTTCTAGGATTAACATGAAATAGACCAAATTCAATCAATTTATTCATATTTTGTCTTACCATATGTGCATATACTTTGCATGATACTCAAATTAAATTAAATTTTCAATTAATTTATTATTTGTCTTGACCAATTGAGCCGTCCCGCGAGAAAACCAACATTGTGGTCAATGCGTAAAGTATCGACACGGATCAGCCTAAGCATGCCGCGCAGGCTAACACGGACAGACACTTTTCGCTTCCTCTGGATTTTCTCTTTCAGGAATCATTACTCTAAACCTCTATCCCTCTGAGACGGAATGTGCATGCCCGGATCAGTCTGTGCGTACTGCGAAGGCTGATCTGGGTCGATACATAAGGCAGAGGCTATAATGTTGGTTTTCTCGCGGGACGTCTCAATTAATGTTCCTCGTCATTTCTAATGTACATGAGTTACAAAATACAATAAACCCGATCAGAAAAAAAACATATAAAAAAGGGAAAACGAAAAAAATATCAAATATAATTATGCTGAAGTTTTACAGAAATGTTTAATAGAAGTCAAGTACCAAATTAATTTCTGTCTCTAAATTTACTGTATTATTATAAGTTATTTTATAAAGTGATAATAATGATAAAAAATCTAATCTTTATTTCTATATGGTAAATTATCCCCGAAAGCAAGTGCCGGTGAAATAATTATTCCACATGGCCGTGGTTCTTGAAAACAGCGTCTAAGCGTTTTGGATTTTGGAAGACCGCTACGCTCGTCATCCCCGATGTTTTCTCGTCCCTCCTCGAATAGTTTATACCACTTGTAGACTGTTGTGTTCTTCACCACAGCTTCACCATAGGAATTTTCAAACATTATAATGTTTATTTTGGCGCCATAATTACAGATATACTCGTTTAATGAACAGGACCCCTAACAAAATACTGACGTAAAGAAGTCATTTGACGTCAATATCACGCGCATTCATTCGATATACAGCTTGCCGTTTGAAAGCCTTGATTTCAGAGATCCCGAATGAAAATTGCGATGGATATTGGACAATTTGAACAATTTATCTCAAAAGGTGTGGAACTACCTTAGCTCAGATTTTAACAAATTGTTCAGTCAAATCACGGCGGTCAGGGCACACACCTATGTGTTTCATGGCCTTCTCAAAAGGGCGATTGTCGAATTGACTTTTGTCAAACGTAAGAAAGAATGTTTGCCGAGAATGGATTAGAACTCACAAACCCTGGATGAACAGCCTGAGCTCAAATATATTTGCTTCAAATATAGCTTATTTTGAAATATGTTACTGCATCTTTGCCGGCCAATCGAAACATTAAATGCTTTTAAAAGTTTCTTGAACGTTTCTGTGGTTAATTGGTAATCAGTGAATATTCAGATCACCATGGCGATGTGCAGTTTGGTCTGTATCTACATTGGTTTCAAAAATATTGTTATTGCCTTATTCGCCTAATTTAAACAAACATGCTCAACCTCCATAATCGAAGGTTTATTCATTTTAATAGACCGCCTCGGCGGTGAAGTGGTATAGCATCCGCAACGGGTGCGAGAGGTCGTGGGTTCGATCCCCGTAATGGCTGCCCTCCTTTGCGCTGAGGATCTCGGGGTTAGCATAACGACTGACTGTCTGGTGTCAGAATAAATGGACAATTAGTACTGGTAACTTAACCAGAAAACGCCGTGATATAACTGAAAATGTGTCTTCTACTGATCTTGTATCTTCAAACCTGTTACCGCCTCGGCGGTGTAGTGGGTAAAGCGTCCGCCTCGATGCGGGAGGTAGGTGGTTCTATTCCCAACCAGGTCCTATGTTAAGACAAATACATAAATAAAGTATCAGAAGTGTCATCACTGTTCGTTTCTCTGACCCCAATCTCATTAAAACCAGAACAAAATACTCCATTGTGAATCTGACGACAGTGCATATATATTCACGAACAGGTGCTCGGTTTACTGGCCAATGAAATCGCACCATACAACCGACGCTTGGTTCTGCTAATAAAATGGATACTCTGTTGATTATCCGAGATATTGCACGTCCACTGAATGATATGTTGATTACCTTTGAAATGAGTTCAATAGGAAAGCACGCTTTACCACGATTCAAAATGGCTACAAGCAATTCTCGAGAGTGTAAATGACCCCATGTTTATCGTGTTGAGCCGGTAGCGACGAATGTTTTTAGTCCAGGGGATGTTAGTTCGAACCTTCGTACCGGACCTTTAGATGTGATGCACTCCAGGCGGAGATCAATATTTTGAAATGTTGAAACTTCTGCAAATAATGCTAATTGTGACAACAAAGTAAGTATTTAATAGTTCAAAAACTAATTTGGAAGTAACTGTTGAAACATGCCCAGTCAATTAAAAGTCATGAAAATGTACATCCTTTGGCTTACTTACTTGGTATGCCTACGCAGGAAGATGAAGCCTAACATATCACAATTAAGATGTTTATTATACTTAAAAGTGAAAATGACTACTCTAATTTTATCCAAGAATTATGAGCCTAATATTTCAAGACAACTTTTTAACAGTTGTAAAACTTTGACCAGCCTCGTTTTCATTTATTATCAGAACGGCGAAATAGGTTCAAATATATGCACCGAAAACTCCTTTCGCTCGGACACGGCTGAACTGTATGAGTCGTGACAGGTAATTTGGGGACTAAATGCATCTTCGCACAGTGAAGACCCATATACGCACAGTCTCGCCAGGGTCCGTTTTCCGTCCGCTTGCACGTATACCCAGATGTATAATATCAAAAATAGATAGAGCTGCAGTTGCATGGGTGGTACTTGCATGTATACCCAGATGTATAATATTAAAATCAGATAGAGCTGCAGTTTCATGGGTGGTACTCGCATGTATACCCAGATGAATAATATTATAAACAGATAGAGCTGCAGTTTCATGGGTGTTACTTGCATGTATACCCAGATGTATAATATAAAAAAACAGATGGAGTTGCAGTTTCATGGGTGGTACTTGTATGTATACCCAGATGTATAATATTATAAACAGATAGAGCTGCAGTTTCATGGGTGGTACTTGCATGTATACCAGATGTATAATATTATACACAGATATAGCTGCAGTTTCATGGGTGGTACTTACATGTATACCCAGATGTATAATATTTAAAACAGATAGAGCTGCAGGTTCATGGGTGGTACTTACATGTATACCCAGATGTATAATATTATAAACAGATAGAGCTGCAGTTTCATGGGTGGTACTTGCATGTATACCCAGATGTATAATATTTAAAACAGATAGAGCTGCAGGTTCATGGGTGGTACTTGCATGTATACCCAGATGTATAATATTAAAAACAGATAGAGCGTCAGTTTCATGGTTGTTACTTGCATATCCCTTTTTAGTGATTACATAACGGAAAGGCAATACAATCGCAGGCCACGAGTCTCACGATTCATATTACTGATTATAGATTATTGATTATAGGCCATTTTAGATTTGTTCAATTACATATAATTAAATGCTTTTCTATTATAATCGTCAACTCGTTTCTCTTTGTTGCGCTTTTGTTCCGGAGAAGAATAAGCGTATATAATTTCGTTTTCAAAGGATCCACAAGTTGAGCCCTCTCGCGAGAAAACCAACATTGTGGACTCTGCGTAAAGTATCGACCCGGATCAGCCGCACAGGAATCATTACTCTATACCTCTACCCCCTGAGACGGAATGTGTAGGCCCCGATCAGTCTGCGCGGACTGCGCAAGCTAATCTGGATCGATGCATTACGCAGAGGCCATCATGTTGGTTTTCTCGCGGGACGGCTTAGTTTCTATAAACATAGGTATACCTATTAAACTACCCGCCCTGCGTTCAGTGCAGCAGTTTGGTAGCTGACGATTCGTTACGGTTCGTACTAGAGGCGAAAATATATATTTAACTAAATTGGTGGATTGCTGTCCGTTTAATACAGAAATGTATTATTGAACGCAGGACAGACATATAAAATGTTATAAGCTCTCGAAATGATTGTATCTGAATCTGACATCATGAGCTTTCGAAGGCACCGTTCTGTCGCTCACTGTCTCTTTCTCTTGGTCTCTCACTCCCCCTCTGTCTGTCTGTCTGTCTGTCTGTCTGTCTGTCTGTCTGTCTGTCTGTCTGTCTGTCTGTCTGTCTGTCTGTCTGTCTGTCTGTCTCTCTTGTTATCTCTCTTTCACTTATTTTCTCTCTTTCTCTTTCAATCTCTCTCTCACATTCTCTCTCTTTTCTCTGTCTCTGTTTCTGTCTCTCTCTGTCTCTCTCTCTCTCTCTCTCTCTCTCTCTCTCTCTTTCTCTCTCTCTTTCTCTCTCTCTATGTGTATGTGTGTGTGTATGTCTCTGTCACTTTATCCACAGTCTATCTCTCTCGTGTTCTCTCGATATATCTCTGTCTTTCTTTCTGTCTCTCAGTCTCTTTATCTCTCTGTCTAACTATGTCTCTGTCTCTGTCTCTGTATCTGTCTCTGTCTCTGTCTCTGTCTCACTCTCTCTCTCTCTCTCTTTCTCTCTCTCTCTCTCTCTCTCTCTCTCTCTTTCTCTCTCTCTCTCTCTCTCTCTCTCTTTCTCTCTCTCTCTCTCTCTCTCTCTCTCTCTCTCTCTTTCTCTATCATCGGTATCTCTTTGTTTGACTCTGACTATCTCTCGTTATGTATTGACTCCTCCCTCTATCTTTCTCTCTCTCTTACTCACCACATCTCTCTCTCCGCCCTTTCCTCAACTATATCACTCTCTCGTTCGTTCTTGCCCCCTCTTTCTGTCTCTCACGTTATCTCTCTGTCTTTTTTTCTCTTTTTTTCTCTTATTTTCTCTCTCTCCCAATCATTCTCTCTCTCTTTCTCTCGCTCTCTCCCTTTCTCGTTATCTATCTCTCTTTATATATCTCTTCCCTCAATATGTCGATCTGTCTCTATTTATATGCTACTCACACAGTGCGTGATTGTCTGAGTGTGTGTTTCTCTCTGTCTATCTCCCACACTGTCACTCTGCATCTCTTTCTCTCTCGATCTCTCTATCGTTCGTTCTATCCTTTATCTTTATCTCTCTCTCTCCTTTATTTCAAAATCTTTCCTCCTCTGCATCTCTGTACATCACTCCTCTCTCCGCACAATACTTCTTAGAGAGTTTAAAAACACCCTCTTAAGAACAGAGTCCCCTCGTATTCGATAGCGTGATAAGATGTTTTCATCTCACAGTTCGTCAAAGGAAGGTAAATCGGAAAGGCTTGGTTTGCACGCATTTTCAAATGAATATATAAGATCGAAGTTCTCCCCCATTGTACACTGGTCCTTTCTTGAAAAATATTGTAACTCTTAAAAAGTATTGCTCTTGGCTTTTTTAGACAAAAATCAAGTTTTTTCTAAGAATTAAAAATAAGTGTGATATTTTATTTGATCTGACAGCTCTGAAAATGATAGGCCAACCTGTCGAGTGTTTGGTCGCTCCTAAAGTCCTTCATTGTAACAGTATCGTCTCCCGTAGCTGTACCGATACTGATTTTTATTATCATTTAAAACCTTTCCCCACATACAGAAATCTGCAGAAGACGACTTAAAAAATATCTACGCAATCATATGAAAAAATCCTGATGAATAAAAGTAGATATTTTGAGTCTCCTGCATTACTGTTTTCAGAAGTTTTCTGCTACAGGGGCGCCAGAAAGCGTTTGTATGTGGGAAAAATGTAATTAAAACAAAGATAAGTGCACGTAAACTTTAGACTATTCATCCCTAGAGGACATTCCACAAAACTATGACTGTGCTGAACTTTTACCTATTTCAGAATCTAAAATAATAAGAAGTGTTAAATCTCTTCCTATGGTATATAGTTTGTCTCTGGTGTTATATAAACAAACTTGGTCGTTTGGGCAGACGACACAAATGTGTGACGTCATTTCCAAGATAGTGATAATCTAAAATAATAAGAAGTGTTAAATCTCTTCCTATAGTATATAGTTTGTCTCTGGTGTTATATAAACAAACTTGGTCGTTTGGGCAGACGAAACAAATGTGTGACGTCATTTCCAAGATAGGGATAATCTAAAATAACAAGAAGTGGTTAATCTCTTCCTATAGTATAAAGTTTTTCTCTGGTGTTATATAAACAAAATTTGCCGTTTGAGCAGACGATACAAATGTGTGACGTCATTTCCAAGATAGGGATAATCTAAAATAATAAGAAGTGTTAAATCCCTTCTTATAGAATATAGTTTGTCTCTGGTGTTATATAAATAAACTTGGCCGTTTGGGCAGACGACACGAATGTGTGACGTCATTTCCACGATAGGGATAATCGCAAAAAGCATAAAAATATGGGTAGGAGGCTCATTTCTTGTGAAATATATCCCTCAGTACTGAACCAGTGATAAAAAAACCAGTGATATTTGAAATGGGTGAAAATATTCCCAATGAGGGAAGAATTCTACTCTATTTTTAGACTCGTGGTCTAATTACAGTTGTACTTTTAAAATTGATATTGTCCCTGGTGACATTAAGTATAGTTATTGACATTTTTGGGATATTTAGATGGTATCCTAGTATAGTTTCTGTATAAATATTGTAACAGATAACCATATATATTCAATAAATATAAAATATATTTCTTTTTGTACATAGAAGTTTATCCTTTGGCTTATGAATTAAGCAAATCACACTGTTTTATACACTAAAAGTACAACAAAAGTTGTGATTATACCAGCTAACAGCTATGTTTTGTCTGTCATCTGGCAATCTAGGATATATGTGTCCAATGCCTTTAAAAGGGAGGACTGAGGTGCTTTGGATAGGAAATTGACATTTGCAAACCAGACCCCTGTATGACATTGGATAGTTTTCCCTTTTCCTCCCTGTGCACCGTACAATGTAACAGAATATGCTTTGTGGTATTTCGCACATTACAGCTTGGGCATATAGGAGAACCTCCCTTAATGTATTGACCAATGTTTCCTGGCAATAGGGTGTTATTTAATATGAGGCGCGTCACACACTTATCAACCATTTGGTTGGTTGAATAACTGTGTGGCGGTCTCAGACATATTCCGTGCTGAGGAATAGGCCGCTTTTTTTGGTTTTTCAGCAAGCTTTTTTTGTCATTTTCAGCTTTTTGTGGCTTCTAATGATGGAATAGATTTCGGTAATTGTCAAGGGAATGTTTTCACACTATGAGGGAGGTAACTTAACCAACTATATCAATTCTGACAATTGGTTGTTAAAAACAAACGCCCACCACTTAACACATATAATATGTATCCTATGTAATCACAAAAAAAGGTGGGATTTATTCGGATTATCCTATTAATGCAACAGAGAACTCAGATGTCTTCAAATTACTAGGGCAATCTCAATACACCCCAGATCCCTCTTTGTTCCATCGAAAACAAATCATGAATACATAATCGTTCTATTTATTTACATGCGATGCAATCAATCTGCTTGTGATTATGACTAGTTTATGTTTTCTGTATGCGCTGAACAGATGCTCCTAGAATGCACCAGATGTTTGTTGGATTTAAAAAATGTCAAGGTGAAACATGCACCCGGACCCCCTAGCACGTCTGTGCGTATACTTGATTTAAATCCAGGTAAGCCCCTGGGTGTAATACTATTTTCGAATAAACCTTAGTCAGTACATCCAAAGGTGTATTTTTTTCTTTGCTCTTTTCTATGTCCCTCCCTTAGTCTGAATTTTTGCTTTGCTCTTTTGTTTGCATTGTTAAATTGGGTTCTTGCATGAGTGAATGCTTTTCTATTAATATCATTTCTCTCTCTATAGAACGTGTTTCTTGATTTTTTAACACATTTATTGTTTCGATACATTTTGCATCAAACCAGTGACATGTATACATAGTTAGGTTTACTTGTATTTTTGTTTCGATACATTTTGCATCAAACCAGTGACATGTATACATAGTTAGGTTTACTTGTATTTTTGTTATGATAAGTTTTGACAAATATATCGAGCGACTTCTTTTTCAAAAAGCACGTGGAGTTTTCAACCACGTGATGAATAATATTGCTATGCGTCTCTGTGATAAGCTGTTATAGCTGCTCATTGTTATTCATAAGTTGATCTAAATACACATTGACTTTGGACTCGTTCCAAATCAGTTTTGTAATATCGTACTTATTTAATTCTTAAACGAAGTCTTATTTTCTAAGATTGTACAAGTATCAATAGATAAAAGAAATAGGTGCATGGTCTGAATACTCGTTGAAATCAAATATTTTAAATGCTTTAATAAATTTAAAGTCTGAATACGATGCCATAATATAAGTTTCGGTGCTCATACCCCCATGCGCGCAAAGTGTAAACTTCCCATTTCCTTCGTCCTCGTGAATGCGACCATTGACCAATGAAAATCCGCTGACTTGACACAGCTCCAAAAGTCGCCACCCATTTTGATCTAACACGTGATCTGAATTAAATCGCCATGGCAGCTCAGAAATGTCAACGTGGGGCACATCCTCACAATTATGATTATAAACAAGGATAAAGTCATCGTCAGAAGATGTGCGTCCATTGAAATCTCCACATATAAACACTTTATCTAAAGCATTTTATTTAATTATTCTTAATTTTATTTCTTAAAAAGAATCTATGTCATCATGGATGACTTTTAAATATAAACGGAGGCATGTTGAGACAACAAATATACACATGCTCATTAAATTTGAACAATTTCGAACAAGACATCACCCATATCATACATTTTTCAAAAATTGTTAAACATTTTTTCAAACAATCTTTATAATAAAAGCTTATACCACCACTATATCGTCCTTGTTTTAGTGTTTTGGGCTTTAATGCCATAAATGACCCTTAACACCATAGTAAAGATTTCTTTACCTGATAACCACGTTTCGCTTAATAATATATCGTCAAAGTTAGATAACTAAGACATCAGGTTTGTAGGTGTGTGAGGTAAGCGCGTATTTCGTAGATCGTAGCTCAACCAAAAAGTGTAGTTGGCTGACCTGGGTCGTAGATCGTAACCACTGAAAAACATTGCGAATTGTCTGACCTGGGTCGTAGATCGTAGCTCAGCCACTGAAAAAACATTGCGAATTGGTTGATCTGGGTCGTAGATCGTAGCTCAGCCACTGAAAACACATTGCAAATTGGCTGACTTGGGTCGTAGATCGTAGCTCAGCAATTGAAAAATGCATTACAAATTAGCTGACCCGGGTCGTATCTCGTAGCTCAACCACTCAAAGAAAATAGCGAACTGGTTGATCTGAGTCGTAGATCGCAGCCGCTGAAAAATCATTGCAAATTAGCTGACCTGGGTCGTAGATCGTAGCTCAGCTATTGAAATAACATTGAACATTGGCTGACCTAGGTCGTAGGTTGTAGCGCAGCCACTAAAACTGAAAACACATTGAGAATTGGCAGACCTGGGTCGTACATCGAAGCTCAGACACTGACAAAATATAGAAAAATGGCTGATCTGGGTCGTAGATTGTAGCTCAGCCACTGATAAAACATTTCAAATTGGCTGATCTTGGTCGTAGATCGTGGTTCAGCCACTGACAAAACATAGAAAAATGGCTTACCTGGGTCGTAGATTGTAGCTCAGCCACTGCAAAAACATTGCAAATTGGTTGATCTTGGTCGTAGATTGTAGCTCAACCACTGAACAAACATTGCGAATTGGTTGATCTGAGTCGTATATCGTAGCTCAACTACTGAAAAAACATTGCGAATTGGCTGACCTGGGTCGTAGATCGAAGCTCAGACACTGACAAAACATTGCGAATCGGTTTATCCGGGTCGTAGATTGTAGCTCAGCCACTGAAATAAACATTCCGAAATAGTTTATCTGGGTCGTAGATCGAAGCTCAGCCACTGAAAACACATTGAAAATTGACTGACGTTGGTGGTAGATTGTAGCTCAGCCATTGAAAAAAAGTTTGCCAATTGGCTGACCTGGGTCGTAGATCGTAGCTAAACCACTAAACAAAATAGCAAATGGGTTGATCTGGGTCGTAGATCGTAGCTCAACCATTTAAAAAAACATTGCAAATTGGCTGACCTGGGGCGTAGATCGTAGCTCAGCTAATGAAAAAACATTGCAAATTTGCTGACCCGGGTTGTAGGTCGTAGCTCAGCCACTGACAAAACATAGAAAAATGGCTGACCTGGGTCGTAGATTGTAGCTCAGCCACTGTAAAAACATTGCAAAGTGGTTGATCTTGGTCGTAGATCGTAGCTCAACCACTGAACAAACATTGCGAATTGGTTGATCTGAGCCGTATATCGTAGCTCAACTACTGAAAAAACATTGCGAATTGGCTGACCTGGGTCGTAGATCGAAGCTCAGCCACTGACAAAACATTGCGAATTGGTTTATCCGGGTCGTAGATTGTAGCTCAGCCACTGAAATAAACATTCCGAAATAGTTTATCTGGGTCGTAGATCGAAGCTTAGCCACTGAAAACACATTGAAAATTGACTGACGTTGGTGGTATATTGTAGCTCAGCCATTGAAAAAAGGTTTGCCAATTGGCTGACCTGGGTCGTAGATCGTAGCTAAACCACTAAACAAAATAGCAAATTGGTTGATCTGGGTCGTAGATCGGAGCTCAACCATTTGAAAAAACATTGCAAATTGGCTGACCTGGGGCGTAGATCGTAGCTCAGCTAATGATAAAACATTGCAAATTGGCTGACCTGGGTCGTAGGTCGTAGCTCAGCTACTGACAAAACATAGAAAAATGGCTGACCTGGGTCGTAGATTGTAGCTCAGCCACTGAAAAAATATTGCGAGTTGGCTGACCAGGGTCGTAGGTCGTAGCTAAACCACTCAAAAAAAAAAAAAGCAAATTGTTTGATCTGGGTCGTAGATCGTAGCTCAACCATTGAAAAAACATTGCAAATTGACTGACCTAGGTCGTACGTCGTAGCTCAGCCACTGATAAAACATAGAACAATGGTTGACCTGGGTCGTAAATCGTAGCTCAGCTACTGAAAAGATATTGCGAATTGGCTGACCTTGGTCGTAAATCGTAGCTCTGCCACTGAAAAAACATTTCAAAATTGGCTGACCTGGGTCGTAGATTGTAGCTCAACCACTGAAAAAACATTGCTAATTGACTGATCTGGGTCGTAGATTGTATCTCAAACACTGAAATAACATTGTGAATTGGCTGACCTGGTTCGTAAGTCGTAGATCAGCCACTGAAAAAAATGTGAATTGGTTGATCTGGATCGTAGATCATAGCTCTGCCCCTGAAAACAAACTGCAAATTGGCTGACCTGGGTCGTAGATCGTAGCTAAACCACTCAAAAAGCATTGGGAATTGGCTGACCTCGGTCGTAGATAGAAGCTCAGCCACTGACAAAACATTTAATAATGGCTGATCTGGGTCGTAGATCGTAGCTAAGTCACTGAAAAAACATTGCGAAATGGCTAACCTGGGTCATGACAAAACAAAGCAAAATGGCTGACCTGGGGTGTAGATTGTAGCTCAGCCGCTGCAAAAACATTGCGAATTGGTTGACCTTGGTCGTAGATTGTAGTCCAGCCACTGAAAAAACATTGTGAATCAGTTGATCCGGGTAAAAGATTGTAGCTCAGCCACTGAAAAAAACATTGCAAATAGGCTGACATTGCGAATAATTCAATGGCTGAGCTACGATGTACGACCCAGGTCGGCATTTTTTCTATGATTTGTCAGTAGCTAGCCTGGGTCATAGATCGTAGCTCAACCACTGACAAAATAAAGAAAAATTGCTGA
Source organism: Serripes groenlandicus (assembly GCA_031761405.1). Taxonomy (NCBI): domain Eukaryota; kingdom Metazoa; phylum Mollusca; class Bivalvia; order Cardiida; family Cardiidae; genus Serripes; species Serripes groenlandicus. The sequence goes on from JASEVX010000115.1 coordinate 310,698, forward strand.
CCTGGGTCGTAGATTGTAGCTCAGCCACTGCAAAAACATTGCGAATTGGTTGACCTTGGTCGTAGATCGTAGCCCAGCCACTGAAAAAACATTGTGAATCAGTTGATCCGGGTAAAAGATCGTAGCTCAGCTACTGAAAAAACATTGCGAATTGGCTGATCTGAGTCGTAGATCGCAGCCGCTGAAAAATCATTGCAAATTAGCTGACCTGGGTCGTAGATCGTAGCTCAGCTATTGAAATAACATTGAACATTGGCTGACCTAGGTCGTAGGTTGTAGCGCAGCCACTAAACCTGAAAACACATTGAGAATTGGCAGACCTGGGTCGTACATCGAAGCTCAGACACTGACAAAATATAGAAAAATGGCTGATCTGGGTCGTAGATTGTAGCTCAGCCACTGATAAAACATTTCAAATTGGCTGATCTTGGTCGTAGATCGTGGTTCAGCCACTGACAAAACATAGAAAAATGGCTTACCTGGGTCGTAGATTGTAGCTCAGCCACTGAAAAAACATTGCAAATTGGTTGATCTTGGTCGTAGATTGTAGCTCAACCACTGAACAAACATTGCGAATTGGTTGATCTGAGTCGTATATCGTAGCTCAACTACTGAAAAAACATTGCGAATTGGCTGACCTGGGTCGTAGATCGAAGCTCAGACACTGACAAAACATTGCAAATCGGTTTATCCGGGTCGTAGATTGTAGCTCAGCCACTGAAATAAACATTCCGAAATAGTTTATCTGGGTCGTAGATCGAAGCTCAGCCACTGAAAACACATTGAAAATTGACTGACGTTGGTGGTAGATTGTAGCTCAGCCATTGAAAAAAAGTTTGCCAATTGGCTGACCTGGGTCGTAGATCGTAGCTAAACCACTAAACAAAATAGCAAATGGGTTGATCTGGGTCGTAGATCGTAGCTCAACCATTTAAAAAAACATTGCAAATTGGCTGACCTGGGGCGTAGATCGTAGCTCAGCTAATGAAAAAACATTGCAAATTTGCTGACCCGGGTTGTAGGTCGTAGCTCAGCCACTGACAAAACATAGAAAAATGGCTGACCTGGGTCGTAGATTGTAGCTCAGCCACTGAAAAAACATTGCAAAGTGGTTGATCTTGGTCGTAGATCGTAGCTCAACCACTGAACAAACATTGCGAATTGGTTGATCTGAGCCGTATATCGTAGCTCAACTACTGAAAAAACATTGCGAATTGGCTGACCTGGGTCGTAGATCGAAGCTCAGCCACTGACAAAACATTGCGAATTGGTTTATCCGGGTCGTAGATTGTAGCTCAGCCACTGAAATAAACATTCCGAAATAGTTTATCTGGGTCGTAGATCGAAGCTTAGCCACTGAAAACACATTGAAAATTGACTGACGTTGGTGGTATATTGTAGCTCAGCCATTGAAAAAAGGTTTGCCAATTGGCTGACCTGGGTCGTAGATCGTAGCTAAACCACTAAACAAAATAGCAAATTGGTTGATCTGGGTCGTAGATCGGAGCTCAACCATTTGAAAAAACATTGCAAATTGGCTGACCTGGGGCGTAGATCGTAGCTCAGCTAATGATAAAACATTGCAAATTGGCTGACCTGGGTCGTAGGTCGTAGCTCAGCTACTGACAAAACATAGAAAAATGGCTGACCTGGGTCGTAGATTGTAGCTCAGCCACTGAAAAAATATTGCGAGTTGGCTGACCAGGGTCGTAGGTCGTAGCTAAACCACTCAAAAAAAAAAAAAGCAAATTGTTTGATCTGGGTCGTAGATCGTAGCTCAACCATTGAAAAAACATTGCAAATTGACTGACCTAGGTCGTACGTCGTAGCTCAGCCACTGATAAAACATAGAACAATGGTTGACCTGGGTCGTAAATCGTAGCTCAGCTACTGAAAAGATATTGCGAATTGGCTGACCTTGGTCGTAAATCGTAGCTCTGCCACTGAAAAAACATTTCAAAATTGGCTGACCTGGGTCGTAGATTGTAGCTCAACCACTGAAAAAACATTGCTAATTGACTGATCTGGGTCGTAGATTGTATCTCAAACACTGAAATAACATTGTGAATTGGCTGACCTGGTTCGTAAGTCGTAGATCAGCCACTGAAAAAAATGTGAATTGGTTGATCTGGATCGTAGATCATAGCTCTGCCCCTGAAAACAAACTGCAAATTGGCTGACCTGGGTCGTAGATCGTAGCTAAACCACTCAAAAAGCATTGGGAATTGGCTGACCTCGGTCGTAGATAGAAGCTCAGCCACTGACAAAACATTTAATAATGGCTGATCTGGGTCGTAGATCGTAGCTAAGTCACTGAAAAAACATTGCGAAATGGCTAACCTGGGTCATGACAAAACAAAGCAAAATGGCTGACCTGGGGTGTAGATTGTAGCTCAGCCGCTGCAAAAACATTGCGAATTGGTTGACCTTGGTCGTAGATTGTAGTCCAGCCACTGAAAAAACATTGTGAATCAGTTGATCCGGGTAAAAGATTGTAGCTCAGCCACTGAAAAAAACATTGCAAATAGGCTGACATTGCGAATAATTCAATGGCTGAGCTACGATGTACGACCCAGGTCGGCATTTTTTCTATGATTTGTCAGTAGCTAGCCTGGGTCATAGATCGTAGCTCAACCACTGACAAAATAAAGAAAAATTGCTGACCTGGGTCGTAGATTGTAGCTCAGCCACTGCAAAAACATTGCGAATTGGTTGACCTTGGTCGTAGATCGTAGCCCAGCCACTGAAAAAACATTGTGAATCAGTTGATCCGGGTAAAAGATCGTAGCTCAGCTACTGAAAAAACATTGCGAATTGGCTGACATTGCGAATTATTCAATGGCTGAGCTACGACCTACGACCCAGGTCAGTCAATTTGCAATGTTTTTTCAATGGCTGACATTCGATTTACAATCCATGTCAGCCAATTTGAAATGATTTTTCAATGGCCGAGCTACGATCTACGACCCAGATCAACCAATTTGCTATGTTTTTTGAGCGGTTGAGCTACGATCTACGACCAAGGTCAGCCAATTTACAATGTTTTTCAGTGGCTGAGCTACGATCTACGACCCAGATCAATCAATTCGCAATATTTTTTTAGTGACTGAGCTACGACCAACGACCTAGGTCAACCAAATGGCAATGTTTTAACAATGGTTGAGCTAAGATCTACAACCCAGATCAGCCAATTCGCAATGTTTTTACAGTGTTTGAGCTACGATCTACGACCAAGATCAACTAATTCGCAATGTTTTTTCAGTGACTGAGCTACGATCTACTACCCAGGTCAGCCATTTTCTATAATTTGTCAGTGGCTGAGCTACGATTTACGACCCAGGTCAGCCAATTTGCAATGTTCTTTCAGTGGCTGAGCTACAATCTACGACCCAGATCAACCAATTCGCAACGTTTTTTTCAGCAGCCGAGCTAAGATCTACGACCCAGACAAACCAATTCGCAATATTTCTTCAGTTGCTGAGCTACGACCAACGACCCAGGTCAACCAATTCGAAATGTTTTTTCAATGGTTGAGCTAAAATCTACGACCCACATCAGCCTATTCGCAATGTTTTTTCAATGGTTGAGCTAAAATCTACGACCCACATCAGCCTATTCGCAATGTTTTTTCAATGGTTGAGCTAAAATCTACGACCCACATCAGCCTATTCGCAATGGTTTTTCAATGGTTGAGCTAAAATCTACGACCCACATCAGCCTATTCGCAATGGTTTTTCAATGGTTGAGCTAAAATCTACGACCCACATCAGCCTATTCGCAATGGTTTTTCAATGGTTGAGCTAAAATCTACGACCCACATCAGCCTATTCGCAATGGTTTTTTCGGTGATTGAGCTACGATCTACGACCACGTTCAACTAATTCGCAATGTTTTTTCAGTGGTTGAGCTACGATCTACGTCCCAGGTCAGCTATTTTCTATAATTTGTCAGTGGCTGAGCTAAGATCTACGACCCCGGTTAGCCAATCCGCAATATTTTTGCAATGGCTGAACTTTGATCTACGACCCAGGTCAGGCCAAAATCAACAAAGGATGTCTTTTTCTATTCCATTATTATGTATATTTCTGGCCGTAACATTACAATATAAATGCAGTTTATCCCTGATCCAGACGGATTCCGCCAGTTGACCATATCATAGCATCCTTGCTCTTAAGGTAAACTTTGTTTGCGTATAAATTAGTGTATACCATTACCATAAATCATTGACATTGAGATTTATATTCATTGTAAATGGGTATAGGATGCACTGGAAATGATTCATGCGATCCTTTTTAGTATTTTGACCTTGCTTGAAAGTAAAGAACTTGAAAAACCAGTTTCGTCCCTGCCCGATTTCGTCCAAAACGACGGTAACCATTTTCGTCGGGATAATTATTTCTTGCATAATACATGGCCCCCCATTTTCTTTAAATTATTTTAAAGCTTGCAGGTAGCTTTTTTCAATGATATAGTGTGTTCTACGTGAGAAACGCTTAAAAAGTGTGTCAATTGAACGTTGAAACTGGTTGATTTACGAAAGATGGAATTTATTTGGTAGTGTGACCTTTAATGAGTCCTTAAACCTATATGAAGTGGTATTTGCTACACACTAATACATGAGAAGTGTACATTTCCGAAAACGATTGTGCAGGCTGTTTTTGATATACATATACATTTTGTATAATGTCATGCATTGTTTTAAAGTCGCAAGTAGCGGGATAAAGGCAAAGTGAACGGTGACCTGGTTTTGTTGTTATCAATGTACATACCCCCAATGCATATTCTGAGACGGAATGTGTAGTCATTGATTAGCTACGCGGACTGCGCAGGCTGATCTGGATCGATACATTACGCAGAGTCCATAATGTTTGTTTTCTCGTGGAACGGCTCATATGGTTTATCATGTAACAGAATATTAAGAAACTGTCTTATCATATATTGATTGAACATAGATTTGACATACATGTCATCATGTTAAAGAAGTATAGAATTAACCTGTCAATAAGGTGTTTTATATCTCATGATCACAATAGTGATAAATGTTAGCAGTTGTATTTGCCCGTGTCTGTCATCTGTAGTTAGCGATATGTCAACCATGTCCTTAACCCTTTCACAGCCGAATTTCACAAAGTCAACTTTTCAATGTTGAACATTGGACCACTCCATTTTTCGTCCAACAGGACATTTGGTAATATTTAATATCTAAGTGTCAAACAATGCAGATTTTAGGAAGAAACAGCTCGTTACGAAATGTCTCACCTGAATCTGCATTGTAAGAACAAGTCTTTAATTGCCTTTGGCAGCTAAAGAGTTAATAAGACATATCTTACACATCAAACTAGTTTGATCTTGCTTTTCCCTGGCATATAAGTGTTCTTACTAGCAAATGATCCGTCCTGCGAGAAATCCAACATTATGACTTCTGCGTAATGTATCGACCCAGATCAGCCTGCGCAATCCGCACAGGCTGATCCGGGACTACACATTCCTTCTCAGGGAGATAAAGGTATAGAGTAATGATTCATGAAAGAGAGAATTCACAGGAGGAGAAGTACCAGTCCGGATTAGCCTGCACGGCATGCTTAGGCTGATCCGGGTCGATACATCACGCAGAGTCCACACTGTTAGTTTTCTTGCGGGACGGCTTCAATGTAGTTTTTAGATCAGGTAACATTGTTGCACATATCCTTCACTATCTGCACTTGTCAAAAGTACGTTTACAATGATTTTAAATGAGGATGTCGCAATCAATGTCATGATAGTGTTCCTTGGTGACCTTCTACCAACATTTCTCAAACAGTTTGTTTGCTAAATTATGATGTCCATCTTTGGCTAGTGCTTAGGGTTTAATGCATTTTCAACAATATTTCAGTCATATCACAGCGACCAGTTCACTTTCTCATGTTTTCCCTGGCTTTCTCATACCACACAACAAACTATCTAAGCAACTGGCTGATTGTTGACATAGAATGTTAGCCCATTGGAAGAAGATGAATGACGATTGTCACATTGAATTTTGTCTAACATCTGGTAAAATGTTGGCCGAGCTTGAGTTCAAACTCACAACCCCTGGATTGACAGCCCGCATCCTTACCGACTGAGCTATCGGGGCTGGGGGACATATTATTATTGATCTCCCATCAAGCTTCTCGGCGAATTAAAAGCCCGTTTCAAAAATACATTTTTCAATGTCTCTTTAGTTTTCCTTTGTCACAATTACTCAAGTCAACTTGATTGGTGGAAACGTATCGTTGGCAGGGAACGACGCTGGCTTCCGAGGGTCAGATTTCTCACTCCGTTTAGATGTTTTCAAATGGAATTGAACCGTAAACACATAAACTGGACAGGTCCTAGTACTATCAAAGCAGAATGCGTTTAATAATGTCCTGAAAACAGATATCAATTGACCGCTCTACGAAATGCGCTTGAGACTGGGTACAAAATTATGAATTACTAATCATGAACCATTTCTGATTTTCTTACATTATTTTCAATACCTATTACAAATGTTTACGTCATTGCAATTCAATTATACGCATATGTAGATGTAGATGTTATCAAAGCAATAGAATAAAACAATACAAGGTCCTCTTTACTAATGGGTTTATGGATACTTACCAAATAACCATAAGTTGTGGAATAGCAACCAACGGATTTAAATCTTAATAATTCCCCACATGTAACAAATTCTCAATAGACGACTTTGAAACCATCTATAAATGAAAGAACAATATTTATTATTGAATGAAGTTGTTAACATTTTGACAAAATGACAAATTGCTTATAACGAGCAATTTCTTGTTTTGTCACATTATCAATAGACGACTTTGAAACCCTCTATAAATGAAAGAACAATATTTATTATTGAATGAAGTTGTTAACATTTTGACAAAACAACAAATTGCTTATAAAGAGCAATTTCTTCTTTTGATACATTTCTTTCCAAAGTCGTCTGCTGCAGAGGCGTTAAAAAGCGTCTGTATGTGGTAAAGGGTTATTTGTTTAAGGATACTTCCCCCATCAACCACATTTTTTGGAAAAGCAACTAATTTAAATCTTAAATCACTTTACCTGAACTTCATAAAAAGTCGTTTGCTTTGTAAACACCAGATAAACAAGAGGATGAAAACGTTTAACCTAGACTAGAGCTAAACATTATGGTAAAAGAAGGATTTATTAACCATTAGCGATGTGTCTCTTTTCTGCAATGCTTTTTAGACATGACTGCAGCATGACATAACAAGTTATCAGAGAAAGAGTTAAACTTAATGATATCGCTGCTGATTTACATCCCATGATTCCAAGAACGAGCATGCATTTGTAACCCCAAACTATTCGAGGGTTTTGCCTACTGCCATGTTACTTCCTGTATACACATCGATATAGAGCATGGATTGGGAGAACACCTGAGACACAATCATAGGACAGAACTTGCTATGGTGATATTACAAGTTCAAGTATAGAGGCAATATAAAACTCAGTAGTTAATGTTTAATATTGTTTAAAGCTATGATCCAACTCGGAACGAGATTTTTCCCTTTTACGTATTATATGATAACAATGAAATAGACCAGGCATGTACATAATCGTTGTGTCGTCTATAATCCAAAACGTTTGTTCTGTAGTTAGATATTTACTGTTTAAACTGACAAAACTCCCAATCAATCCCAATCTGTCGAGTAATAGTGTAAATATCAATTATTCGCAAAATGTCGTATTATGGTTAAACTTTCACATTGCTGTCATAAATTGGTATCCGTCTCTCTGTATATAATTATGTCGCTCGTTTCTTCTCTATCTCTCTCTCTCTCTCTCTCTCTCTCTCTCTCTCTCTCTCTCTCTCTCTCTCTCTCTCTCTCTCTCTCTCTATCTCTCTCTCTCTCTCTCTCATTCTCTCTCTCGCTCTCTCTCTCTCTCTCTCCCTCTCTCTCTCTTTCTCTCTCTCTCTCTCTCTCTCTCTCTTTCTTTCTCTCTCTCTCTCTCTCTCTCTCTCTCTCTCTCTCTCTCTTTCTCTCTGCCTCTCTAACTTTCTCTATTTCTTTCTCTCTCTCAAACTCCCTTTCTATTTATATTATTGTATATATATGTAAAGTCTCTCTGTCTGTGTGTCTGTATGTATGTCCTTTGTTTGACTGTCTGTCTTTCTGCCTCTTTTCCCCTTTTTCTCCATCTCTCTCAAAATTAAAATGGAAAAATAACTCATTTACAGAAATGTCAAGCCAATACAATATAATATAACGTTAACAAAAATAATAAAAAAGTAATTCATCATCGTATCAGCATTCCATGAAGATGACCCTGCAACTTTCTTATTAGGTAAACAGTTAAACCTTTTGTGCATTCGACACATCTGCAGCAGACGACTTTAATTCAAGCATATAAGACATCTCTATAAATATAATTAATGAGTAGACTTGAACCCATTGTTTCAAAATGAAAAATTGATCTCAATTTCCCGAAATGTTTTCCAAATAAACAAGTTTTAGGTGCGTCAAATTGTTGGAAAGAGTTAAACAAAGAAACGTCACATGTATTACTTCGAACACTTCAGCGTTTACAAACATTGTCCGCGTCCGACTAATAAGATGACATCTGTTAATACTTGAGTTCAGCTTGCGTCATATTCTCTGTATTCAATCTACAACGGTAGAGGGAGATTCGGAAATGTCCAACTTGACAAATACACATGTTCGTGCTTTGTTTTGTAATAGATAGGCGACGGTTTTTGAATCGCTAAGCCTAACAGTAAACACATGTTGTAAGATTTCAATTCGTTACATCTACAGGTTCCAAATACTTCGACATTTCCAAACCCTATTTCTACCATTGCGGATTGAACAGAGTTAGATTACTACAATACAATGCTCTTATTGTAACTTGTTTAAGTGCTTTATTTGGTCTGAATTCTCACAACGCATATATCCAAGTGACCAATTCATGCCCCTTTGAGGTTCCCTCTTAACTACTTTAGCGTCTAGTGTTCTTTCAAATCATTGATAAATAGAAACACGACATTCCAGTTTGAGCTAGTGCATAAGAAAATGAACAAGTTGATTTGTACGAACATTTGAGATCATGATCAGTCCTGTTCACATATAAATTTCGCAAACTTGTTAGAATACTCTTGTGTAGGCCCTTATAAGACAGGGCAATCGGGCAGGCTGATTTGAACACACACTGTTCTGAAATGCCACAGTAGCTTTTCTAACGCACTGGCTCGTATATGTAAGTACACTCTTTATAGATTGATTGAATGGGGCTAAACGCTGTTTTCAACATTTTTTCAGTCATATCACGGCGGCCAGAGCACCTACACATGGGTTTTCTAACTTTCTCAAAGCAGTATACAACACATTATTCTTTCCAAGCAACTGGCTGCTTTTCCTTATACACTGTTACCCTATTGCTTAAAGGCGAATGATGCTTGTCAAACGTCGAAGAGAATGTTAGCCGAGCTTGGATTCGAACTCACAACCGCTGGATTGACAGGCCGCGTCGCTACTGACTGAGCAACCGGGGCTCGGCGAAGTACAATCTTGATACAAGGTTTAATGTGGTGTGGAGTGTGCTGGAGACATTATTCAATTATGAATATTGTCTTCTTCAATTTCAACAATGTTTCAAAAAGTAATTACTACAGGTCACAATTTACGCCAAATACATCCGCGACCATTTTCGCCGGACGAGTTCTTTCTTACATAATACATGACCCCGATTTTCTTTGGATTATTTAAAAGCTTCGATGTAACTCTTTTCAATGATATGGGGTATTCCACCTGAGAAACGCTTAGAAAGTGTGACCATTGAGAGTCGAAATGGAAACAACGAAGGTTATTATTTGGTGTATTGTGACCAACAGAAGTGACAAAAGTCTTCTGTATAACAGATTGTGTTATATATTCTAAATATAGTTTAAGGTAGAGCACCTCTAATGCTCTCGGCGGTTTCCGGTCGTTATGGATCGGTATTGTTCGTGTGTCGTATCCACCGTAAATGCCCGAAAAGTCCACGAACAATATCTGTCTCTTACGACTTCGAACGGAAATCACCGAGCATATATACTGTTAATAAATACCAATCTGTATATATCATTCAAACAAGACCGTTGAAGAATAAACCGGTGGAAGACGAATGACGCTAGTCACAATGACTTTTGTCAATCATCGGAGAGAAAGAATGGCCGAGAGGGGGTTGGAAATCCCCACGTTTTCAATGATTGCTGATTTGTTTGTTTGTTTTCATGGTACTTTACGCCGCTTTAAACAATATTTCTGTTATATCACTGCGTTTCCCGAGTAAGTTACCAGAACTACTGTTCCATTTATCCTGGCACCAGCGAGTCAGTCATAATGCTAATCCCACAACCCTGTACAACAAGGAGGTAAACACATTTTTAAAGTCTTCGGTATGCCCGGCTTGCGATCGAACCCAGGGGCGCTCAACCACAGCAACAGGGAGTTAGTCGTAATGCTAATCCAACAACAAGAAGGTACTTCCATTTTTAGATCACCTGTGAGCCAAAGGCTCAATGTGAGCTATTCTGATCACTCACTGTCCTTCGTCCGTCATCCGTCGTCCGTCGTCGTCCGTCGTCTGTCGTTAACTTTTAGCTTTAAGTATTATCTCCTCTTTAACCACAGGACCAATTTCAACCAAACGTCACAGGAATGTTCCTTTGGTGGCCTTCTTTCAAAATTGTTCAAAGATTTAAATTCCATTGAGAACTCTGGTTGCCATTGCAACAAAAAAGGGGAAATTAACTAAAACTTAAAAAATATTCTAGTCTGGAAATAGAGGGCCCATGACTTTGATAGTTGGTATGTAGCTTCATCTAGTAGACCTCTACCAAGATTGTTCAAATTATAGCCCTGGGGGTCGTATAGAGATCAAACTTTAAAAATCTTCTTGTCTAAAAGTAGAAAGCCCGGGTCTTTGATATTTTGTGTGTAGCGTCATATAGTATACTTCTACCAAGATTGTTCAAATTATAACCCTTGGGTCAAAAATGACCCCTCCCCGGGGGTCACTTGTTTTACATAGACTCGTATAGGATAAAAACTTTAAAAATCTTCTTGTCTAAAAGTAGAAGGCCCAGGTCTTTGATATTTGATAGTTGGTGTTCAATTTATAGCCCTTGGGTCAAAAATGACTCCTACCCGGGGGTCACTTGTTTTACATAGACACACATAGGGAAACAACTTTAAACATTTTCCTGTTTAAAAGGAAAAGGCCCAGGCCTTTGATATTTGGTATGTAGCTTCATCTAGTAGATCTCTACTAAGATTGTTCAAATTATGGCCCTGGGGTTAAAAATGATTCGACCACGGGTGTCACTTGTTTTACGAAGACTCGTATAGGGAGAAACTTTAAAACTATTCTTGTTTGAAGGTAGAATGTCCAGGCTTGTGATAGTTGGTATGTAGCTTCGTCTAGTTAACCTCTACCAAGATTGTTAAAATCATAGCCCTGGGGTAAAAAAAAATGGCCCCATCCCGGGTCAAGTACATAATATTATACTTGTATAGAGAAATCCATTGAAAGCATCTTTGACTAACTGACGAAACGTAACGATCGAGATATATATTGGCAGATTGGTCCCATCTAAATGTGATCATGTGGGTTTTCCTGGTGCATCGCTCATTTTTTTCACAAGAGCTTTGAATAGCGATCAGTATCCTCAAACATAATATGTTGAAACGTTGATTCCTGGCACTTTTCTTTACAATCATTCAACTCATGCATTATACACTATCTGTTGTGAAAAGCAATTGTCCGATGATGATTGCGGGTGATATACTATGCATTTTAGACTGTACTCATCAGTTCTTAATATCTAAGCATCGACATAATACTCATCATACACGTACACAGAATGCAGTGTAATCTGATCTTGATTGTTGATTATTGTTGTGAATTCTGCTAATTCAAGACATAAAACATCGCCATATTCAAAACAATTGAAAAACTCAAATGTTGAACCGTATGCATAAAGTACCACACAAGTGAGGAGAGGACTTTTGAAAACAGTGTGGAAAAAGGAGAAATTAGATATATTTTTCTTGTTAAGATATTTCAAAGTCGTCCGTTTTCATTTTGTTTTATGAAACTGGTTAAACACGAATTTCCCCTTTATCTAGAGTTCTAATTTGATTTATACTTTCTCAATCTGTTATTATCTTTGACAGTAATTTCTTTGCAATATAACACAAGACCAATTTAAAACAGCATGAATTGGATTTTCACATGTAGACGCTTTCTGAAGCCTCTGCAGCTTACGAATTTTAAAAACATTGTGGCAGACAGCATGAAGTAGATGTTCACATATAGACGCTTTCTGAAGCCTCTGCAGCTTACGAATTTTAAAAACATTGTGGCAGACAGCATAAAGTGGATGTTCACAAATAGACGCTTTCTGAAGCCTCTGCAGCTTAAGAATCTTAAAAACATTGTGGCAGACAGCATGAAGTAGATGATCACATATAGACGCTTTATGAAGCCTGTGCAGCTTACGAATTTTAAAAACATTGTGACAAGAGGAGGTATAGCTCATGATGAGCAATTTCTCCTTTTGCCACAGTGTTTTCCTCTCTGTTCAATAATTCTACTTTCATTTATTGAGATTTTCCATATTTCTACTGTCATTTATTGAGATTTACCATATTTTTACTGTCATTTATTGAGATTTACCATATTTCTACTGTCATTTATTGAGATTTTTCATATTTCTACTGTCATTTATTGAGATTTTCCATATTTCTACTGTCATTTATTGAGATTTTCCATATTTCTACTGTCATTTATTGAGATTTTCCATATTTCTACTGTCATTTATTGAGATTTTCCATATTTCTACTGTCATTTATTGAGATTTTCCATATTTCTACTGTCATTTATTGAGATTTTCCATATTTCTACTGTCATTTATTGAGATTTTCCATATTTTTACCTTGATGTTTTTAAAGTCGTCAGCTGCATATTAGTTGTATGTGGGAAAGGGTTAAATTAAGGCGATCATGAGATTGTTCCCTTGTTCCCATCACATTTTTTATGTCGCAGATTTATTACATTCCCATTTGAGTCTATCCTTCGAAAAGGTATATTATTTATCATTATAGGTTTAGATTGGTCTGTACGTTTGCTCGGTCTCATCAGAATCTAAAGGAACTGAGAGAAGCTTTTAACTCGCGAATATAAATAAAATACGAACAGTTAAGATCTTAATCAGCCTATGTGAATACACAATGTGATCTGGATCAACACCGTTCACAAAAGCCGACGTGTACCTTTTCGTACGCACGTGCTCATTACAGCATGTCCGCTTGGATTGTTCTTAAATCCTTAACATTGGGCAAGTTTAACATTATTCTAGTACCCTTGTCCGCTTGGAGTGTTCTTCAATCCTTGACATTGGGCAAGTTTAACATCATGCTAGTACCGCCTCGGTGGTGTAGTGGTAGAGTGTACGCATAGTGTGCGGGACGTCGTGTGTTCGATCAGCGGCCGGGTAATTCCAAATCTTTAAAAATGGTAATAATGGCGTTCAGGGTTTCGGGGTTAATATTACGATTAACTAGCAGGTGTCAGGATAAACGGACCAGATTCGAACTTGGCCTAGATATCATAAAGATAAACATTCTGACCAAATTTTAAGAAATGTGGCTTCGACAAGATTTTCCTTCAATTTGGTCTAGTGACCTAGTTTCTGAACAGACATTACCAATGTTCAGACTTGGCCTACGCATCAGCAAGACAACTATTTTGATATAGTTTCAACATGCTCAAGTTAAAAAAAAGGCAGCCTGTAGAGTTTTAACAAGATTTCCCTTCAAGTTGGCCTAGTGACCTAGTTTCTGACCCTATATGACCCATATTCGAACTTGACTTAGATATCGTTAATATATACATTCTTACGAGAATGCCGTTGATACCTCCACAGCGCTTGCGGGCTCATGCACACCCGAACGGTCCACCCGGTTGAGGGAGAGGTTGGCGTTTGCAAGCTACCGCTACAATTTAGTTATTGGTACATTGGTCGCTGAAGAGGAGAGGCATGATCTTATTCACTTCACTGCCACTCTCCCTCTCTTGTGGGTACTGCCATCTCCTTCTCATTCAGTTCTCCCTCCTTTCATTGGGCATCTTGTAGTACTTGTGATAAAGTGTGTGTTAAATTGTTACCTTCTGTGAAGAGACTTGATAATCTGATGAATGGTGCGATGAGCCGGCTATTAAAACCTGCGGGCCACAGTGAGTTGTCAGCCAGACGCCGGACTGTCCCCGGCCAATGTCTGCCCGATTTCCGGCCGGGCTCTGAGCGGCGAATTCGGCCCGGCGCTCGCCCGATATGTGTGATGCCCGGCCGGACATCGGCCAGACATCAACCGATTGATGTGCGATCAGTTTGCGATGAGGTTTTAAGTCCGAGATTAAAGTAACTAGATGCCCGAAGGGTTCCGGCCGAAAATGCCTAGAAATCCACCACAAACGAATCGTAAACCTATCGCAAGGTAATTGTGACTGGGGTTGAAGTTATACTAGGTAGATTACATTTTAAATTCATAAATATGCTTTTGAAAATAATATGAATCTGCAGCAGAAGACTTTTGAAAACATAAATGTTGATATACATATGTATATCTATGTGCAGACATAAGGCACATTCCTGTAAGCATTTTCTTCGCCATTAATGATATTCAGTCGGACTTCACGAGGCTAATAGTTGAAATTCTTTTTTCGAACTTGCAACTTATTACCAGAAATGTGATTGCTATCTAACGAATTGTGTGGACATTCGAATCGCTTGACTTCCTTAACAAAGTAAGATAAGGGTGATACACCACCTTATTTATTCCCCCAGCACTCAATTTACACCTGGAATGTATTGTCCGATGGCAGGTCTCTTCCCTTATAAAATCTACCGACTCGTCGTTAAGTGTTATATTAACTGGCTGGAACTAGGAAATGGGGGGGGGGGGGGGGGGGGTCAGGAACGGGCCCTACTGGCCTCCGCTTAATCCGCCACTGCATTTGATTTGTCATGCAACTTCTTTGTTTTCCATTTTCCATCTTTGCGAATGTTAATAAGCTTCCATATTTGACCCCTCGGCGCATTTATCTCTAAAACATATATTGGAGTACTCACGCCTTAAGTGTTTCACTGATTTTCCAACAACATTAAAATGGTATTTTTTGGGGGAAGTCTTAACCTTTTAAATGCAGTTTTGTTGAATCCGTGATGAACTATTTTACTCGCTCATCGTTTCACTTCTATGACCAGGGGCTAAAGCCCCAGGCCAAAACCAAATCTACTTTTTTCAACAGAAATAGATGTTGCTCCACTATTTCTGATACTAGTGTCCCAGGCCTAGAAAAAAATCGACTTTGTCAAAAGAAATAGATGTTGCTCTACTATTTCTGTTACTAGAGTCCCAGGCCAAAAACAAATCTACTTTGTCACCAGAAATAGATGTTGCTCCACTATTTCTGTTACTAGTGTCCCAGGCCAAAACCAAATATACTTTGTCAAAAGAAATAGATGTTGCTCTACTATTTATGTTACAAGAGTCCCAGGCCAAAAACAAATCTACTTTGTCAACAGAAATAGATGTTGCTCTCCACTATTTCTGTTACTAGTGGCACAGGCAAAAAACAAATCTACTTTGTCAACAGAAATAGATGTTGCTTTACTATTTATGTTACTAGTGTCCCAGGCCAAAAACAAATCTACTTTGTCAACAGAAATAGATGTTGCTCCACTATTTCTGTTACTAGTGTCCCAGGCCAAAATCAAATCTACTTTGTCAACAAAAATAGATGTTGCTCTACTATTTCTGTTACTAGAGTTCTATGCCAAAAACAAATCTACTTTGTCACCAGAAATAAATGTTGTTCCACTATTTCTGTTACTAGTGTCCCAGGCCAAAAGCAAATCTACTTTGGCAACAGAAATGGATGTTGCTCCACTATTTCTGTTGCAAGTGTCCCAGGCCAAAAACAAATCCACTTTGTCAACAGAAATAGATGTTACTCTATTATTTCTGTTACTAGAGTCCCAGGCAAAAAACAAATCTACTTTGTCAAAAGAAATAGATGTTGCTCCACTATTTCTGTTACTAGGGTCCCAGGCCAAAAACAAATCTACTTTGTCAACAGAAATAGATGTTGCTCTACTATTTCTGTTACTAGAGTTCCAGGCCAAAAACAAATCTACTTTGTCAACAGAAATAGATGTTGCTCCACTATTTCTGTTACTAGAGAACCAGGCCAAAAACAAATCTACTTTGTCAACAGAAATAGATGTTGCTCCACTTTTTCTGTTACTAGAGTTCCAGGCCAAAAACAAATCAACTTTGTCAAAAGAAATAGATGTTGCTTTACTATTTCTGTTACTAGAGTCCCAGGCCAAAAACAAATCGACTTTGTCACCAGAAATAGATGTTGCTCTACTTTTTCTGTTACTAGAGGGAACAAAGGGTTACACTTTATAAATAGTAATTTGTCCATGCTGTGTTAGTACAAACTACAGTACATGGCGTAGTGATATCCTAATACATTATTACACTTAAATATGATATTTACACATTCAGAGACTTGTAATTTTAATTGTTTATCTAAAATAAGCGGATTTTTCTTGACTGATTTGAGTTCTGCTTATGTGCGCATTCGTAATTCAGTCAAGAATGTTTGCACTTTTTTTTGGCATACAGATCTTGGTAGATAGAAATGGTGTCCTTAGTCATTAACATCACGTCACTTCAACATTTCAGGTGTAACTATGGAAATCCTTGCTTTGCAATTATAGCAATTATATCAACAATGGGTAGACACAATCTTTCGTGAAGGTTCGTATAAAAAAATCTCACTTTATACACTATTTCAGAATATATCATATCTACCTATAAGCGGACGCAGTAGTCCAAATTATCCTAGAGTCGGACCATGTCGCTACCCAATTAAATAGTACTTAGTGATGCAATCTTTATATGCTCGGCGGTCTGCGAAAACCAACCTTAAGGCAATGACTATGAGGGTAGATCAAGATCAGCATGCGTATACGCAAAGTCTTATCTGATTCTACACTGTTCACAAATGAGTCGCCTAATGTTTAATAAACTTTTGGCAATTAATGTCAATTTGAATGAGATTAAATGTATGTGCATATTTATTCTTATTTAAACGTGTAACAATTAGACTAGGGATGGTGTGCATTAAGCACCGCTCAGTATGTATAAATACAACACATATACCTCTGCTGCTTATACATGTAATGGGGCAATACTTCCAGTTCTTTGGCACAATGCACATTTACGTATGTATAACATATATGCACACGGTGAAGACTTTGGTAAAACTGTACAAAGTCTTCACCATGTGGAAGAATTATTTCACCGGCACTTGCTATCGGGGATAATTTACCATATAGAAATAAAATGTAGTTGTAACTTTAACACGCTATAACGCTTTTATTAAGTAAGTTATCGCTTAGGTGCAAACGGCTCTATACTTTAATATGTATTTTATTTTTCGAGAAAAAAAATGATTTAAATAGTCTTAAAAGTACCCCTTTACTTATAATCGATGTATATCAATTATTATTATAGATATTTCTTAGGTGCAAACAGTCTCGGACGCGGCACTTCTTCTTCTAAAATGTAATCTTATTTCATCAAAATAAATTTAGATTTAGATGGTCTTTTTTTGAAGATATATTTATAACGATTCAACTAAGAAGGTGTACTATTTTGAGAAACAGCTGTGGGTCAATTAAGTGTCAAGGTGCGATTTGTATGTGGTTTAGATAACTGTAGGTAAATAACTTGTAGATGTGAAACATAATTTTAAAGGTGTGAAAAGTAATTAATGAGGTATACACCAATGGTAGCGTCCGTGTTAGAAACGCAGATATTGCCGTGAAATTGTACGTTGGCGGCGACATGAAATTTATACAATTATTACTTGGACTAAACAGCAGTATTGCCACATACGCGTGCCCATGGTGGAAGGTAACCGAAGACGAAAGAGCAATTATGGCATTCCCTATGAACTATTACCATGAACCATGTATGAAAAGAACTGTGCATAAATTAAAAGCAAATGTTACTTCTTCAACCAAGAACAAATATGGTTCTAAGCACATACCCCTTCTTAGTATTGAACCTGAGCATTATGTTCCAGATGAACTGCATCTTATGATGCGAATTACGGACGTTCTGTTGCGAAATTTGATAGACGATGCCGTCTTGAAGGTTATAATGTCAACATTAACCGGAGAGTCCACTGACAATCTTAAATTTCTAATCAAATGTATACAATCTTGTGGAGTAACGTTCAAAACATGGGCTGGAAAAGATGGAGTTATGGACTTTACATCACTTTCTGGCAATGACTAGAAAAGGGTGTTAAAGGATATCCCTTCAAAGTTAGTGTTTTGTATCCATCAGTACACACGTGAACGAGTTGTTAAACTCTGGGAAGAATTCTTCTCATTATACAAGGATATAACAAGCTCTTCTGTGAAAAATGAAGAATGTGAGAACATGTGAGAACATGTTTATGCACAATCCTTCATCTCTCAGTTTCTTGATATTGGGCGTATGAAATGTATAGGATACCAACCTAAGAATATTACTCCATATATGCATGTGCTCATGTATCACGTGCCGTTCTTTATATCAAATTGTTATTTTTTTCATCATGGAGATGCTTATGTATATCCTGGTTAACATGAAACGTGTGTCAATAAATAATATTAATTTACAGATATATCCATATTAAGCTATAAACAAGTGTATTGGCTAACTGTCCGACACGACTATCCCCGAGGCGATCCCGTTCAAAGCATGTGCTCAGTTATCGGTAAATAATGGAACCTAACGGAGATTAACGAATGTATTGCGTCAGTGAACGGATCATATTTGGGAAGCATTCGGTGAGTTCTAGGAGCAAACTGGCTGTTCGGCTCCGTACGGATGCATACGGAACGGCATTCGCTAGTTCAAACAAGTTGTTGTGCATGTTCAAAATAATATTCATCGCCCATCCGAATCATCCGAATGTGTATGAATGTCCATGTGTATGTGGGAAGCAATCTAGGAGCATACGACACGTACGGACAACGTTCGGGAAACATGCGTCTAGTTCTCGGTGCATTTGGAATTCAAATTTGGAGGTGCTGGGTTACGTATGTTTTCCGAACATCTAGGAATGGACCTAGAACATGACGAATGCTTTCCGAACGTTTTCAGTATCCTTTCCGGATTGTTTTTCATTTATGCCGCCGAACGTATAACGAATAGCCAGAACCCTTCCAGTATTCTTTCAGAACATTTTCCGAACTGCGCGTACACTTCCAGAATGCACAGTATGTTCTGTATGCTTCCCGAACACCCCGAATGGACATATAACATGACGAACCCTTCCCGAACGCTTTCAGAATGCATACCGAACGAGTTCGGTCCATTCTAGGTCGATTCGCCGTGTACTGAAAGCATTCGGAAAGCATACGGAAAGCGTTCGGAAAGAAACCACTTCGAAGTCAACATGCGGGAAGTATTCAGTCTATTCTGAAAGCATTCTGAAACCATAATGAAAACATTCGGAAAACAAACGAAAAGAATACGATGATACATTGGGGAAAACACATTCGGAGGGACATTCGGAGAGTTTACAAATCCACACCACTTTCGTTTTTCGGAAAACAAACGGAATTGCAATCGACCCAATTCTAATAGATTGTTTCAAATAAGATTGGCATGAACGAACAACGAATCTGGTCGATGTCTACACTATAAACATAATAAGTCTCTATTTAATTCAGAAAAATATCTACTTATATAGACACGTCGTTTAACCATAAAATTGCTTTATCAAAATATCGTTGCTCTAATCATAAGTTTGAATTGAGACTGGTCGCCATAGCAAAATTACGCGGGAAAAATAGATATGTTTGTACTGTTTTCATAACATTACTGAGTGTAAATATCATCTATAATTTCCACGAAATCAGACAATATTTCCTTTTCACCTGGTATAAATCTTGTACTAACATTAATAGTTTCTACAGCTTACTACAATCTAATAACCCTTGCTTATTAGAAAATTAACACATTACGTATACATGCTGTTGAAAAAGTTTTAGTTTTAGGAACATTTCTCAGTATGTAATATATGTACAAATATTATGTTATGTATTATGGCCTAAGTACTTTTGAATAAAGATTTGCCATTGTCATTTCATTGAAAAGTAATTTATCGCTGTGCAGATTTAGCCGTATGTCTGTATAATATGTTAACACGCCATATACAAATGCCGCGTGAGATTGCAACGTGACAGAGCCTTCAGTGAACTGTCGTATTGTTTGTAAACAAACCTTAACACGCTAGCATAAATGTAATTGTTTGTTTACGTTCTGGTAAGTGTACACATCTATTACAGAACAAGTAAGACTTTATAAAGTCATAATATGAAAAAGGCAAAGCCTCATCACGAGCACAGCGTCTATAATGGGTCTAACCTGTAGGTATATGACTACCATGATAAAGGAATCTGTTTCAAGCTGTACGAACTGAGACAGCTGTCGTACACTATTCCTACTTTATCTCTTAGTGCAAAGTCAAATCTTCAACAATTTTAACATTCAATTCATCACATGAACATAATCAATACAGAAAGGTAAAAAAAAAAATAGTGAAAACAAGTTTTCCTTCAATTAGGCTTAGTGACATAGTTTCTGGGTTAAAAGCAATGTTCAAAACTTCTATTCTGCCAAAGTTTCAGCATGTTAACATTAAATAAAAGAACAGCTGTCAGAGTGTTAACAAGATTTTCCTTTAATTTGGTCTAGTGACCTTATGTTTGACCCGACTTGACCAATATTTGAACTTGGTCTATATATCAATAATCATCAGGCGAACATTCCGACAAAGTTTCAAGATGCTGAATCAAACCTTGAGGTCAAGCTGTTTACAAGATTTTTCTCAAATGTTTTTCTTTGGACCTCATTGTTGTTTTTATCCAACATGACCTATGTTCAAGTCTAGATTTCACCAAAACACCAATTCTGACAAAATTTCAACATGTTAAAATAAACAAGAGGACCATGATGGTCCTACATCGCTCACCTGATTTAATCAAACTTAAAAAGTTTTCAGTGTTCTTTCCCCTATATGAGTCCATGAAAAACAAGTGACCCCCGGGGAGGCGTCATTTTTTTAACAATCTTGGTAGAGGTCCACTAGATGATGCTACATACTAAATATCTTTTAGACAAGATTTTTAAAGTCTATTCCCTATATGAGTATATGTAAAACAAGTGACCCCTGGGGAGGGGTAAATTTTGAACCCAGGGATAAAATTTGCACAATCTAGGTAGAGGTCCACTAGATGATGCTACATACCAAATATCAAAGGCCTGGGCCTTCTACTTTGAGATAACAAGATTTTTAAAGTTTTTCCCCTATCTATGTCAAACAAGTGACCCCAGGGCTATAATTTGAACAATCTTGGTAGAGGTCTACTAGATGATGCCACATACCAAATATCAAAGGCCTGGGGCCTCTACTTTTAGACAAGAAGATTTTTTTCTCTATATGAGTCTATGTAAAACAATAGACCCCAGTGGAGGGGTCATTTTGACCCCAGGGCTATAATTTGAACAATCTTGGTAAAGGTCCACTAGATGATGCTACGTACCCAAAACAAAGGCTTGGGCCCTCTACTTTTAGACAAGAAGATTTTTAAAGTTTTTCCCCTATATGGGTCTATGTAAAACAAGTGACCCCCGGGAGGGGTCATTTTTGACCCAAGGGCTATACTTTGAACAATATTGGTACAGGTTCACTAGATGATGCTACATACTAAATATCAAAGGCATGGGCCTTCCACTTTCAGACAAGAAGATTTTTTAATTTTTTCCCCTATATGAGTCTATGTTAAACAATTGACCTCGGGGAGGGGTCATTTTTGACCCAAGGGCTATACTTTGAACAATCTTGGTAGAGGTTCACTAGATGATGCTACATACCAAATATCAAAGGCATGACCCTTCTACTTTCAGACAAGAAGATTTTTTAAGTTTTGGTTAATTTCCCCCTTTTGTGTTGCCGTGGCAGCCAAAGTTCTGCATGGAATAGAATTCTTTGAACATGTTTGAAAGAGATCCACCCAAAGAACATTCCTGTAGAATTATTTTGAATTGGTGTAGGAGGAGAAGTCATTTGTATGAAACTGTGAACGGACGGACGACGACGACGGACGGTGAGCGATCACAAAAGCTCACCTTGCACTTCATGCATTGGTGAGCTAAAAATGCAGCATTCAAAATGTCTGAGTGTTAA
Source organism: Serripes groenlandicus (assembly GCA_031761405.1). NCBI lineage: Eukaryota > Metazoa > Mollusca > Bivalvia > Cardiida > Cardiidae > Serripes > Serripes groenlandicus. The sequence continues at coordinate 333,033 of JASEVX010000115.1, forward strand.
CAAAATGTTACTTCATTTTGGTCTAGTGACCTAGTTTTTGACCAACCATGACCCTTATTCTTACTAGGTCTAGATATTGTCAAGACAAACATTCTGACAAAGCCTCAAGCTGCTCAAGGCAAAGTGTGGTTTCTAGACTAACAAGATTTTCCTTCAATTTGGTGGAGTGACTTAGTTTATGACCCAACATGACCTAGTTTATGACAGAATATATTTAAACTTAGCCTAGATATCATCAAAACAGTTATTCTGAAAACATTTCAACATGCTTAAGTTTAAAATAAGGCATCCAGAGTGTTTTCAATACGTTCCTTCAAATTGACATTGAAACCTAGTTTTTCACCTCACAGGACCCAGTCTATAACTTGGCCTAGATTTGATGGAGTTGATTTTCTGATAAACTTTCATTCATATTGGATGTTGTAAAATGTTGCCTGTAGATTGTTCACAAGGCAATTGTTGATGGCGTGTGACCAAAGGACATCAGACAAAACCTGATCATAAAAAACACAAACTGTGCAATAAAAAAACAGGACTTCCTTTATATACTACATTTAATTAGATAAAACAAGCTTGATATGATTTTGATAAACTTATCCATTAATAAAGATTACCTTGTATGTATCCATTAGTAATATATGTAATCAGCTGAAGTTCCTCTCCTGTCCTGTCATAACAGCTGTAATTCCATCTGTAAATGGGTTTCTCTCAATATATTCCCTTGTTTGATGTAGATGCAGGAAGTTATATCCCACAGTCAAAGATGCATGCACTTTTCATTGTTTTGACAGGCACCAATGACCAAAGGGTATATCACTAACTGCTTATATGAACGTCTAATCTCCCATTATCGCCATAACGGCTATGATTCCATGATTGTACAGGTTGATCTCAATCCATTTACTGTTTTGATGTGTATGCAGGAAAGAATATTACCCCACAGTCAAAGATGCATGATATTTTCATTGTATAGACAGGTACCAATGACCAAAGGGTATATCACTAACTGCCTATATGAACTTCCTCTCCCATTATCGCCATAACAGCTGTGATTCCATGATTGTACAGGTTGATCTCAATCCATTTACTGTTTTGATGTGTATGCAGGAAAGAATATTACCCCACAGTCAAAGATGCATGATATTTTCATTGTATAGACAGGTACCAATGACCAAGGGGTATATCACTAACTGCTTATATGAATTTCCTCTCCAGTAATCGCCATCAGAACTGTTATTCCATGATTGTATGGGATGTTCTAAATCCATTCTGTTTTAAAATAAAACTTGATGCAGAATATGATTGACTGCTGTTATAATAAATGACATCAGACAATAACTGCAAATAAAAGTGGCTTTATATAAAATAAAATGATACATTAAAGAATGAGATTACAAACACTATTTATATCTTTTTCCTAAAAAATAGACTAATATTTAAAAAATAGACCAGAATTGAAAACAGTATACATGTATATTAGTTATGTCAAAAAGCCAAGCTTTGGGTTCTGCAACCAGTTTTGTTTTATACCAGTTTGTACCTCTGTGCAGTCTTATCTAGATTATTCCTTTAAACCAGTGACTTTAAACTTGTCTTTTTTACATAAATTGTGAAACAAGCTTTAATTTTATTTTAATCACGCTCAATGTTCTGGAGATACAACCAGTTCTCGCCCAATTTGTGCGGAAAATCCCAATCTTCACTGAATTCTGACTCAAATATTTGGGGCATTTTTTTAAGAATTAGGTAGACTTTGAGGATTCCGGTGTATTTTAGTATTTTTATACATTTTTCATTTGAGTATATTTGGGCAAAGATGGTTCTATAATTTTTTGAAAGGGGGTCAATTCCCCACTTGTGTTCAGAAAAAGTAGCCATTTCATTGAGGGGTTTATACAGATATTGTTGACAATCAAAGATAAATCAACATTTTAATTGACATATGAGTATTATAATTACTGATGATACAGATGTAACTTACATTTGTGTTTATCTTATGAAGATGACATTTGACCTTTCAGCATGCCATAATTATGATGTTTGAAAGCATTGTGAAAGAAGGTCAAATTGTTGACAATATGCAATTATACTTCTCACAATGCTTTTGAATTAAAATCATTGTGCATTTTCTAATTCTTAAGATTTAACTGTTTTGCAAGATGTGGATTCATTTAAAGCATCGCAGTGGTCCTGACGGCTTCCAGAATTCCCGACCCCAATTTCCTAAGAATAGTCGACCCCAATTTAGACCCAAGTTTATATAGGTGTGAATGGATGATGGTTATTTTGTTGTATAATCACTACATTTAGATAATGATTAATGTAATAATGATGTTTGTTTTAACATTGTTATAAATTATCCTATATCATTGTTTTCAAAGTATTCTTAAGATTATTAAGAACACATCGAGATCATTTAAATAATCAATCAACAGGTAAGTAAGTATCAATAATCAGTCTTTTGTTTTTGACACCTGTATGTTAAACCATCCATTCACACCTATATAAACCGATAATGGGGTCGACAATTCTTTGAGTCGAGATTTCTGGCTACCGTCCTGACATGCAATCTGCTTTGTTAAGATTAATTTTTGATTATCACATCCTTTTTTCACTTGTAAAAACATTTTTAATTTTTTTTGTTCAGAACACACAGCACAAGGCATGCCTATATAAATCCGTCTCGGCCACGGATATGTGTCTCCAGTCAAGTTGCTTTTTTGGACACCCGATATGTCTCTTGAATACACTGGGGACGTTTCTTCTTGGGTTCTTTTAGCCTAAAAAGCTGTTAGTTTTAACTGATTAGCCATTATTCTTAAATATTCCGTCCATATTGCAAATGTGTTCACCACTAAAACATGAAGTGGATGCAATGCAGTAGACACGTAAGATATTACGTCATTAAATGTGTAAACAATCTGCACTCGAGAGCTTCCAAGAACACTTCTAAAAATAGATTTACTTTCTTATGCGCTATTTTTGTGATATTTATGCAGAGGGACTTAAGGTCATATTTATTTCTTACATCATACAGTAAGCGTGGAAGTTTCGCATCACTAACGAAACAACACAAATAGTGATAGCTAGAATAAAGGAATTGAGAATTTAAAAGAAACTTTTTGCAGTTTAATGGCAAAATATCCCACCTTTCATCTTATATAAATTTGTTGTCTGTCACACAACTGAACATTGTTTTAGTGTTTAGTTTAGTTTAGTTATAAATACATGTCTCTCATTTGGGTCACAGGTTGTATGTTCAACCAATTTTTGCATCGATCTCCGTCCAAAGGAGTTTTGTCAGAAGAACTGACGACTTTAGTAGGTCTGTGAAGCATTGTTATTGATCTAGTCCGTGCAACAAATTTACCACGAAGAGCATTTTAGGTCAGACAGTTATCCCATCGCCAGGAACATCCGTCAATGAATGCAAAACATTCAAATTTACAATAGGTAGATCTTACCTACAAGAACGCCAGAATGATATTGTCTGTGTTAATTATGTTACGAAAACGAGAGGGATAAAAATTCTTACCTAAAACAAATGGTATCCTAGCCGATAGGTTCTGGTTATCAGCCTTTACTGTACATAAAACAGTTATTGCCGTTATCTCGGGAACCAGCTTGATTTGGACGGATGTGACGTCGGCCGGATATGAATAAATGTCGGCCATGGTTCCCTGCTTTGTTCTATGTAATTCCATTTGGATTTCATGAGCTGGGCCGTTGTATCTTTGCACCCAAATTTTTTCCCTACTGAATATAGAAAATTTCCCCTTATTAAGGTTAAACCTCATAACGAGCTATGCTCGTTATTAACTAATATAACGTGTAAGAATTACACCCATAACAAATATATTAAACAAAATCTCGTATTTTCATAGCATTCTTTATGAGAAAGGATCAATAATGAAACGTTTCCCAAATACAGAAGGCCTTATCAGCAGAAAGAGCAATTTATCAGTGTCTCACAATGTCACAGCTACATATTAAGAATAACATTTTCATGTTCTTACGTTTCAGATTTTGAGTTTGTTTTACTAAGATTTTTCAAAGCAGTCGACTCTAAAGAAGCGCATATCAGGGGAAAGGCTAAGTCCATATTTCCTGTGACGTATCATGTCTTCGCTAACGCAGCAGTATACAACCGAGACATCATAAATCCTCGTACCATATCGACATCAACATACTGTTTCTCGCTGGTCTGGAGAAGACAATTGCCATGTATCTGTTTAGACTTAGACTAGTTTTTATTGTATGTATATTTTACAGCACCATCTCCTGTCGACGCTTAGAACCAATTTGTTCCAAATTTGATTACGAGGAAAAATTGTTAGAAAAGATGATCAAATTGGAGATTAAATTCGACCAGATGGAAAAAGGGTATACAGATTCTAAGGCAGATATTGCAGAAGAAAAGAAGAAAGTTCAAGAAGAAACAAAAGCCATGAAAGCAACAATTGAACAATTCGTTGAAGACGGTGCTCAAAAGTTAACCACCATGGAAGACGACGTAAAGAAGGAGAAAGAAAGAATGGTAAAAGATGTAAATGATGCAAGTTCTGCCACAGAACGGACCCTTCTGATGAAACTTTCTACGGACCTGCGAGTGTTTCAGAATGAGACTATAAGTGACCTTACAGGTAAATACGTAACACTTATGTTTTTATATGTGAACAGTTTCTCGGGCTTTAAGGTCTTAAAACATATTCGGTTCGACATCACGCGGATGCTTTAAGGCCCAAAATCGTTTTGATTCGTATGAAGCAGACGACTTTTGAAAACATTGTGGCAAAATTTCAATGCTATCACTTCTTTTATTTTTAATGCGAGTAGAGTCTTGGGATCACGCAGATGCTATAAGGCCCGAAAGCGTCAGAGGAGGGTCTAATTAATCAACCCGTTCACATTTGCAGACGCAATTTGATACATTTCTAGCAGACGACTCTTGACATTTGTTCGTCCCATGACTTTAATCGACACCTTGTATTTTAAAAAGAGAATTCGAAACTTTGCGGCAATACATGGTGTGCAAGGGTAGAGAGATAGTCTATTCGAATTGTTTTATAATCATTTCAACCTAATTCAAAACACAATCTTAGCTTCAATCCATTTTTTATGAGTGGTATTTCAAACTAATCGAAATCGTACAATGTTTAATTGAATTTGGCATTGTTGCAGATTTGACTCTTTTTTAGACAAAACATTAAATTAGGTCAGCGTTTCATTTATTTATACAATTTTCGGAAAAGGGGAGACATGATCAGAAACTAATTCCTGCACGTGTGAAGTTTATAAAAGTGCATCCGAATTAGACTACCCAAATGACACAAAGGCGGCCGAGTCCCGGAAGCTCAATCGGTAGCGACGCGCACTGTCAATTCAGGGGTTGTGAGCTCGAACTCGAGCTCGGCCAACATTTGTTTCGACATTTGACAAAAGTCCATGCGACAAGTGTCATTAGTCTTTCACCAATGGGCTAACAGTCTATGTGAAATAGATGCCAGTTGTCTGGAAAGTATGTTTTGTGGAGTACTGGTGTGAGAAAGCCATAACACACATGAATAGTAGAACTAGTCGACGTGATATGACTGATATTCTTTTTTTAAAAAAAGCGTTAAACCCAAATCAATCAATTAATCAAATCCACAAAAGGGATGTATTTAGATGTTCTAACCTCGGGCGGCGTATGTAAATTCAAATTTGATTTGTGGATTCGGCTAGCTCTTGCCAGAGTGCTGGATTGCTGGATATGTTAGGACGTTCTAAATACAGTCAAGATATTCCGATAAGGTTGACCTCTGTTTGATCTTTCTTCGCATTCTGTCGATCATCGCCTTTTAATTTTTTACCTGTCTCTCTCCTTATACCAACTCTATATTTTTGCTCATTCTGTCGATTAGTATTTTTTTGTTTTTTATCCGTTTCTCTCAGTATATCAACTCTTATTCTGTTGATCATCTCCTTTCCATTATTATATATGTCCCTCTCATTATGTCAAATTGTGTGCCTATTTCTTGTTTAATATATCGCGCAGAACCAGATCAAACTGCGTTGTTTTGCTGGCGCACCTGAATCTACACAAGTCGTTAATGTCTTACGTTTTGTTTTCCCAGAGTACCGATGATTTATCCCTCACTCCGTTTATCTTGTCATGCATTTTGAAATAATTGTGTCTATGTGTTGCTAGTCTTAAATACTTGTCTATATCCATTAAACTGTGTATCTATGTGTTGCTTTAAACAGCACAAAGTCAGATCAGACTGCGCTGACGGACCTGGATCTGCGCTAGTCGCTTGGTTAGATTTAGCAGAGCACCGATCATTTACCTCTCACTTCGTTAATCCCGTCACGCATTCTTAAAGTCGTGTCTATATCTATCAAACTGTCTGTCTCTGTGTAGTGGTATATACCGAGGAGTCAGATCAGACTGCACTAACCAACTCACGAATCCAGATGTACACATCTGGCTTATGCTTTATGGTTGGTATCTCTCAATCAGTATATTTCTTCAATAATTATTTGAAGGGGTCCAAATCTATCACAATGTGTACCTCTGTGTTGTTGTATATACCGAAGAGTCAGATCAGGCTGCACAGATAGCTCCCGAATCTAGATGGTCACATCTGGCGTGAGGTTTTAAATAGAGATTAGTATCTCTGACTCGGTATATTTCGTCAAGAATAGTTTGAAGGGAGACGGATCTTTAAAATGTGTGTCTCTGTGTAGTGATATATACCGAAGAGTCAGATCAGGCTGCACAGACCGCTCGCGAATCTAGATGTACACATCTGGCATATGTTTTATGATTAGTATCTCTCACTTGGTATATTTCGTCAGTATTATTTAACGGGGTCTGTATCTATCAAACTGTCTGTCTCTGTGTTGTTGTTGTTTACAAATAGGATCAGGAACTACACTATTTTATGGTTTGTTTTCGCAGAGCGCCGCCCTTAAATCATATCTCTCACTCGGCATATTGTGTCAATCATTAATGGAATATGTCTGTTACTATCAAAGTCAGTTCCTCTGTGTTGTTTACAAATAGCAGGGCCAGATCAGGCTTCTCTTATTTGCTCGATCTATACTACTTGCTTAAGCTTAATGGTTGGTATTTCTCACTCTGTTTATTTTGTGAAACATTATTTGACAACGTCCGTATCTAGTAATTGAGTGTTTCTGTGTTGATGTATATAGTATGGAGCAAGATCAGGCGACACTGACTTACGGGCGGATCTGGGTCTATACCACTTGCTTAAGCTTTATGGTTGGTATCTCTCACTCCCTTTATTTTGTGAAACATTTGTTGACAATGTCCGTATCTATTTAACTAAGTGTTTCTGTGTTGATGTATATAGTTCGGAGCTAGATCAGGCGACACTAACTTACGGGCGGATCTGGGTCTATACCACCTGCTTAACCTTTATGGTTGGTATCTCTCACTCCCTTTATTTTGTGAAACATTAGTTGACAGTGTCCGTATCTATTAATTGAGTGTTTCTGTGTTGATCTATAGCGCGGAGCAAGATCAGGCGACACTGACTTACGGGCGGATCTGGGTCTATACCACCTGCTTAACCTTTATGGTTGGTATCTCTCACTCCCTTTATTTTGTGAAACATTAGTTGACAGTGTCCGTATCTATTGGTTGAGTGTTTCTGTGTTGATGTATATAGCGCGGAGCAAGATCAGGCGACACTGACTTGCGGGCGGATCTGGGTCTATACCACTTGCTTAAGCTTTATAGTTGGTATCTCTCACTCCCTTTATTTTGTGAAACATTAGTTGACAGTGTCCGTATCTATTTAACTGAGTGTTTCTGCGTTGATGTATATAGCGCGGAGCAAGATCAGGCGACACTGACTTGCGGGCGGATCTGGGTTTATTCCACTTGCTTAACCTTTATGGTTGGTATCTCTCACTCACTTTATTTTGTGAAACATTTGTTGACAATGTCCGTATCTATTAATTGAGTGTTTCTGTGTTGATCTATAGCGCGGAGCAAGATCAGGCGACACTGACTTACGGGCGGATCTGGGTCTATACCACCTGCTTAACCTTTATGGTTGGTATCTCTCACTCCCTTTATCTTGTGAAACATTAGTTGACAGTGTCCGTATCTATTTAACTGAGTGTTTCTGTGTTGAGGTATATAGCGCGGAGCAAGATCAGGCGACACTGACTTACGGGCGGATCTGGGTCTATACCACCTGCTTAAGCTTTATGGTTGGTATCTCTCACTCCCTTTATCTTGTGAAACATTAGTTGACAGTGTCCGTATCTATTTAACTGAGTGTTTCTGCGTTGATGTATATAGCGCGGAGCAAGATCAGGCGACACTGACTTGCGGGCGGATCGGGCTTAATCTGTATCGTTGGTATCGCTCACTCCCTTTATTTTGTGACAGTGTCCGTATCTATTTAACTGTGTTGATGTATATAGCACGAAGCAGGATCAGGCGACACTGACTTACGGGCGGATCAGGATCTATACTTCTTGATTAAGCTTTATGGTTTGTTTTCGCAGTGCGCCGCCCTTTATTTATATCTCTGACTCGGGTATATTTTGTCAATCATTAATGGACCGTGTCTGTATCTATCAAAGTCAGGTCCTCTGTGTTGTTTCTATCTCTCACTCGGGTATATTGTGTCAATCATTAATGGACCGTGTCTGTATCTATCAAATTCAGGTCCTCTGTGTTGTTTCTATCTCTCACTCGGGTATATTGTGTCAATCATTAATGGACTGTGTCTGTATCTATCAAAGTCAGGTCCTCTGTGTTGTTTCTATCTCTCACTCGGGTATATTGTGTCAATCATTAATGGACCGTGTCTGTATCTATCAAAGTCAGGTCCTCTGTGTTGTTTCTATCTCTCACTCGGGTATATTGTGCCAATCATTAATGGACTGTGTCTGTATCTATCAAAGTCAGGTCCTCTGTGTTGTTTCTATCTCTCACTCGGGTATATTGTGTCAATCATTAATGGACCGTGTCTGTATCTATCAAAGTCAGGTCCTCTGTGTTGTTTCTATCTCTCACTCGGGTATATTGTGTCAATCATTAATGGACCGTGTTTGTATCTATCAAAGTCAGGTCCTCTGTGTTGTTTCTATCTCTCACTCGGGTATATTTTGTCAATCATTAATGGACTGTGTCTGTATCTATCAAAGTCAGCTTCTCTGTGTTGTTTACAAGTGAAGGGCCAGATATGGCTGCACTGAATCGCTGGATCTGTACTGCTTGATTATGTGTTATGGCTGATTTTCTCATAGGGCCTCTCTGTTATGTGTTTCCCATTGTCTGGTCACATATGCATTGATTCGCTGGAACTACACTAACCCTTTCCCACATATAAAAAACCTGCAGCAGACTACTTTGAAATGATCAAATCACAAATATCGAAAATATCTACTAATGAAATTGTAATTATTGTATAGAGTTGAAAACATTGTGGCAAAAGGAGAAATTGATTGTTTTGAGCAATTTCTTCTTTTGTTACAATGTTTTCAAAATACGTCTGCTGCAGAAGCGTCAGAAAGCGTATGTATGTGTGAAAGGGTTAATGGTTGATTTTATCATAGCGCCGTTGATATATGTCTCCTATTGTCTCGTCACACATTTGGATTGTTTTATAGTTTTATTTTCATTCTACCTACAGGTCTGTTAAAAACACCCGATGTATTTTTCACGGCAAAGGACCTCGTCGACAAGACATTGTCAACTGGCCAGCTATTCGTTTTTCCCACACTCGTAGAGAACAGAGGTGACGGTTACAGTAAGGCAAGTGGAGTATTCACAGCGCCTGTTGACGGGGATTACATCTTCACCACACAGATGTGTAATCATGCTGGTAAAAGTGTCTATTTAGCTTTTGTCGTAGATGATAAGATACAGAAACCAATGTCATTCTATGAAAAGAGTGCGTACACTTGTGCCACTGCTACTCTTATGTCACGACTCAAAGCAGGAGCTCGTGTAGCCATTAAGAGTACGAGTACCTCGCATGTCTACTTCGATAGCACACACCGTGGAAGTCATTTCTCTGGCTACCTCCTGAGAAAGTATGTACCGTAATACCAAGCGTAAATGTTAATACACTTTCTTTAGAATACGCATGCTGATGAGGTAATTATTAATCACGTGTGTTTGCTTATAAAAGAAACTGTACATGTATATTAAAACTTTTATACACACAATAGCCGGTATTTCGACGAAAGGTTGAACATGCCGAGGGGCTTCTGAACTTACTTTTGCTTTTACCCCTTTTCAACATACATCAATTCTGCAGAAGACAACTTTGAAAACAACAAGTCCCAAATATGAAAAAAGTCCACAAGTTAAAATATGATTACATAAAAGAGTAAAAAACCATTGTGACAACAAATGGTGACAAAAAGTGGTATTTCTCATTAAGTTTACATTTTCTTCTGATACTATATGATTACATGAAAAAGTTACAAATCGATATTTGTGAACAGTGTATGTTCAGATCAGCATGTCAATCTCCTCAATCTAATCAGAATGTACACGAGTTAACTTGCTCTTCTAACTAGCTTTTACAAATTATATGTGAGACAGTGTAGCTCTTGATCAGACAGTGAGAATGTACACGAGTTAACTTGCTCTTCTAACTAGCTTTTACAAATTATATGTGAGACAGTGTAGCTCTTGATCAGACAGTGAGAATGTACATGAGTTAACTTGCTCTTCTAACTAGCTTTCACAAATTGTATGTGAGAGAGTTTAGCTCTTGATCAGACAGTGAGAATGTACACGAGTTAACTTGCTCTTCTAAATAGCTTTTACAAGTTATATGTGAGACAGTGTAGCTCTTGATCAGACAGTGAGAATGTACACGAGTTAACTTACTCTTCTAACTAGCTTTTACAAGTTATATGTGAGACAGTGTAGCTCTTGATCAGACAGTGAGAACTTACTCTTCTAACTAACTTTTACAAGTTATATGTGAGACAGTGTAGTTCTTGATCAGACAGTGAAGATGTACATGCTGATCTTGATCCACTTTATTAACAAAAGGCAACGTGTATCTTTTCCTATGAACAAGCTCATTTAATGTTTTAGAATGTCGCTGGCTGCTGATGCGTCAAATTGCGTCCGTATTTGGAAAACGAGTTGCTATTCATTTTTAAACGATAACTATTATTTTTTAAACAACTGCTATCAATTTTTAAACAACTACTATTCATTTTCAAACAATTACTATTCATTTTCTTACAATTGCTTTTCATTTTTAAACTATTAGTGTATATATGTAAGTGGGATCACTTGGATAACATTGAGTGAGCATGTATAGTTATGCTTAATTCGACTTGGTACATTGGTGCACGATATTGCTTACATGTACAGACAGTGGACTCGCGATAACTCGAACATGGGATAACCCGAACATATCGTTTAACTCGAACCATTTCCATGAACGGAGATGTTTATCAAAACAGTGTAGCAGCAGTACGAGCAATTAGAACTCTCACTGTGCTGTTTTATTGATATGATTGTATCTGTGGATCGCTATTCACAACAAATACAAAAGGAGATATAAATTACTGACAAACTGATTTAGTATAAATCCAGCGATAACAGTATAGATGAAGTACACTAATTTTATATCAATTCAACGATCATTCGAGCTCTTTTTCTTCATATGGTTTTATCAGGGGGTCGTTATTATATTATCCTATTGCATCGTTAACTTGGCGGTCCTATTGCTTCGTTAACTTGACGGTCCTATTGCATCGTTAACTTGGCGGTCTTATTGCCTCGTTAACTTGGCGGTCTTATTGCCTCGTTAACTTGGCGGTCCTATTGCATCGTTAACTTGGCGGTCTTATTGCATCGCTTACTTATCGGTCATATTGCATCGTTAACTTGGCGGTCTTATTACCTCGTTAACTTGGCAGTCTTATTGCCTCGTTAACTTGGCGGTCTTATTGCTTCGTTAACTTGGCGGTCTTATTGCTTCGTTAACATGGCGGTCTTATTGGCTCGTTTCTTGGCATCGTTTAAAGTTTCATTGTCGACTGACAGCTGTTGCTACACTTCACTGCGTGTTTTTAAGTCACACGTATACTTACTATGTTAATGCAATTAGGTTCACAGCTTTCATAATCCTAACTTAAGATATGTACCATTTGTATCAGAACTGTATATATGTATGAATTATAATCTAAGTTGGCCATAATTAAAAATATTTGAAAAACATAATTTGTGTTGTTTTAGTTCACAGTGGCGCATTCTAAATGAATTGCCCCGCTTTTTAAGCCAGGCACAGGATAGCGGAAATTTGTAGGCTTAGTTCGTTTCCGAGGGGTATAGATGGGACCATATATTTATGGATTTTATGTATGTTCCGCATCCTGTCTGGTATTTAAGATGCCTGCAGATCAAACGGTTATGAATTCAGTTTGTTATAGAATATCCAGGCATGGTGTAGATGTCTGTATGTAAGAAAGCAACGCATAGATCACCGTATATCGGTTCTGGTGAATAGATTGCAATGCCAAGTAATGCATTAGTGTAATACCGTCTTTGAATGCCAAGTAAAATAGGCATTTCTTATACCAAAATGGTTCAAAACTATAATTGAGCTCGCCCGTTGAAGAAGTTTGCACGTCTGAAATGTATATTCGAGTCGGCCTGTCAATCTTTTTCGTCTTACCACAATCTACACAAGTTGAAAGAATATTCTAAAAGCTTACGTAAATAAGCGTAAACAGTGTAAATCTTGATCAGACTATGCAAATACATAGGTTGATCGGGATCTATACTACTTATGAAAGCTAACTAGTACCTTTCCTATACACGGGCCCATTAATGTGCTCCACACATTAGATATTCTGCCTTGCATATGCAACGTATTCAATGGGATGTTCTACAGTAAAACAGTTTTCATGATATGCAAGGATATTTATGTTCAAAAGAAAAACGTATATGAACGATGAAAACAAGTACGATTTGTTTCGGTTTAAAACATAATCCACCACTAATGTGTCTTTCTCCAATAATCGTTCAGTTCATAATGTCATTAAACTTTATAAGAATAGAACTTTTTCCCATACTGTTTATTAAAACATTTACGGTTTCTTCAAAGCTCGGAAACAGAACCAGCGGACTAATGGTCAAAGGGCGATAACACCAATTAGAAAAGTATTCCTATTGATAGATAAAATTGGTGGCATAAATCATTTCTCCGCATAAATTTAACCATAAATCTACTACATGTCATATCAATATACATGAAATGGTTAAGGTTGCATGAAATATTATAACTGCAGCGAATGTTATGACTATTAATTTCGTTCAAATGAACCGATGTTTTACTGAAAGAAACTAATACTCATTTAAATATAGTTAGATATCTAATTATCTGCTCAGAGCTTCCGTGTACAATGCCAGTCTCGAACTTACCCTTTCCCATAATTAGAGAATACCTACAGCAGATGTTACATATTGCCGCGAGTGTAATCGAAGTATTCGGATTTAACTTTGTTGTAAGTGTGAAAGGGTAAAAGGAATCCTATTATATGGAAGTTGGATAGAATCAACCCGATCCTGACACTTGTAGAAGTATATCAAATATTATTATGGCGTACCCTATGAATCCGCATTGGTCGAGTGGTCAGCGTTGGACATTTGGAACCGGGCGTCCCGGGCTCGATCCAAAGTCGCGACACTGTGGTCCTGGTGGGTATCTTTTGGGCAATGCAGGGATATGACATGAATAAGTGAACTGATATAACTGAAATAATGTCAAAAACGGCGTAAAACCACAACAATACTATATGACGAACCCCAGGGCACGTAATTACCAAACGTTCAACTTTGAACTTTGGACTAAATCTTAAACTAAATCCAAAGATCGCATTTTGGATTCCCGAAGATTTAGATTTAGTTGTGTTCACCTACGCGTTTTAAACCGTCTCAATTTAGTCCAGCTTTTAAATGTCGTAAGTTGCCGCGCATTACCCTGGTTCTCGAATTAATAATAGAGCCAAAAGAAAGTCAGAACCATTTCTCTATATATACAGACTAATTTTAGATTTTTATTTTATCGCTATTTTACATACATGTACGTTTAGCTGGCATCTTAATGTTTCATTCCATCTTTCTGTTCATTTGCGTTGTTTTAATAATCGGATGTTCATGTCTACATAAGATGGAACGAACAGGTCTTTTCTCCATCATATCTCTTTTATTACCCAAACAACCTCTATGTTGTCGGTACACAGTTGGACGATTCTTTTGAGTACCCAAAACAAAGAATTTGAAAGTCAAATCAACATTTTAAAATTCTACATACATGCCTTATCTAGGGAACTGATATGGGCATTTAACATCAGATTTAAAATATGAACTTTTATTGTACCATGCGTGACCGCCTCAGTGGTGTCGTGGTAGAGCCCCCGCTTCAGGTGCGCGAGATCGAGGCTTCGATCCCCGGCCAGGACATACGGTAGGAATGAATTTCTCTACTTGTCACTTATGATTGTGGGGTTATCATTACGACTAATTCGCTGGCGTTACGGTAAATGGTCCAGCAGTACTGGCAACTTGTCCCGGAATAAACGCCGGGAAATTACTGAATTATTTTTTAAAGCGCCCTAAAACACCATAAAAACAAACAACACAAAATCAACTATGCGTATTTCCATAGATAAAAACAATGCCGATTTATTTCTGTTTAAACAAAATCCACCACTTATGTGTCTTTCTCCAATAATCGTTCAGTTCCTAATGTCATTAAACTTTATTAGAATATAACTTTTTCCCATACTGTTTAGTAAAACATTTACAGTTTTTTCAAAGCTCGGAAACAGAACTAGCGGACTAATGGTCAAAGGGAGATAACACCAGTTAGAAATGGAATAAATAAAAGTCATTCTTCTTGATAGATAAATTTGGTGCAATATATTTAGACTTTAAAGTTCTCTGCGTTACGGTAGTATAGAAGAGAACGTATGTCGTAACATGTACGAATCACAAGCTGGTAGTTGTTGCACGTGTTAACCGTGCAGTGGGGGTATAAAAGGATGTTTTTGGCGGGTTCTCGTCAGTTCGACGCAAGACTTCTAGCAGTTGACTTTGCGATATCCGAATTCAATATAGTTAGTATAGGAATACAGTATTACTTATAAGACGGTATATAACTTGTATATAAATTTATCAGATACGTGTCTATGTACGGTCTTTCAATTGCGCAGGTTTTCCAGAGTTTCTCATTTAAAAATGTTTTTATCTCTGGTTTTTACCCCTGGGTCAATTGAATGATTTCTGTGTACAGAAGTATCAGTGACACAGTGCCATATTACATGTTTATGTTAAATGATTGAATGCTTTACAAAAGACTTCAATGTACAATGCCTGTTTTTTAATCAACTGCAATTAAATCGCTGTCTTGCCCATGCAAAAGGTGTTTGTTTGCGTTTAGTAGTGTTAGGACATAAATAATGGTTACGGTTGAATGAAATATCATAACTGCAGCGAATGTTATGACTATTAATTTCGTTCAAATGAACTTAAGTTTTACTGAAAAAAAACTATAACTCATTTAAATACAGTTAGATAGCTAATGCTCTGGTCAGACCGTCCGTGTTCAATGTCAGTCTCGAACTTACCCTTTCCAATAACTAGAGAATACCTAGAGCAGATGTTACATTTTGCCGCGAGTGTTTTCAAAGTGTTCGTTTTTAAATTTGATGTAAGTGTGAAAGGGTTAAAGGAATCCCATCATATGGGAGTTGGATAGAATTAATCTGATACGGACCCTTGTAGAAGTATATGAAATACTATTATGGCGTCACCTAGGAATCCGCCGTGGCAGAGTGGTTAGCGTTGCGGATTAGGAACCGGGCGTCCCTGGTTCGATCCCCAGTCGCGGCGCAGTGGTCATGGTGGAGTGCCCTTGGGCAGACACATTTCCTAGTCTAGTTAACCCAGGGATCATGAATGAGTGAACAGTTTCCGTGATATGACTGCAGTAATGTTGAAAACGGCGTAAAACCACAACAAAACAATATAACGAACTTCGGGGCCCATACTCACCAAACTTTCAACTTTGTAATCCGATGGATTCCCAAAACTTAGATTGAGCCGTATTCACCAATGCGTTTTAAACCCGTCTCAATTTAGTCCAGCTTATAAATTTCGTAAGGGTCGTGCATGACTCTGGTTCCTGAATTATTGATAGAGACAAAAGAGAGTCAGAACCATTCCTCGACAGTCTAATTTTAGATGTTCCTTTTATCGCTATTTCACATACATGTAGGATTAGCTGGCATCTCAATGTTTCATTCCATCTTTCTGTTCATTTGCGTTGTTTTAATAATTGGATTTTCATGTCTACATAAAAGGGAGCAAGCAGGTCGTTTCTCCATCATATCTCTTTTATTACCCAAACAAACCCTATGTTGTGGGTACACAGTGGGACGATTCGTTTGACTTCCCACAACACAAGGGTTTGAAGGTCAAATAAACATTTTAAATATTCTAAATACATACCTTATATAGGGAACTGATATGTGCATTTAACATCAGATTTAAAATATGAACTTTTATTCCAACACGCGTGACCGCCTCAGTGGTGTCGTGGTAGAGTCCCCGGTTCAGCTGCGCGAGGTCGAGGTTTCGATCTCCGACCATGTCATACGGAAGTAATGAATTTCCCTCCTTGTCGCTTAGGATTGTGGGGTTATCATTACCATGTCATACGGTAGTAATGAATTTCGCTCCTCGTCGCTTAGGATTGTGGGGTTATCATTACCAGGTCATACGGTAGTAATGAATTTCCCTCCTCGTCGCTTAGGATTGTGGGGTTATCATTACCAGGTCATACGGTAGTAATGGATTTCTCTCCTTGTAGCTTTGGATTGTGGAGTTATCATTACCAGGTCATACGGTAGTAATGAATTTCCCTCCTTGTCCCTTAGGATTGTGGGAGTTATCATTACCAGGTCATATGGTAGTAATGGATTTCCCTCCTTGTCCGTTAGGATTGTGGGGTTATCATTACCATGTCATACGGTAGTAATGAATTTCCCTCCTCGTCGCTTAGGATTGTGGGGTTATCATTACCAGGTCATACGGTAGTAATGAATTTCCCTCCTCGTCGCTTAGGATTGTGGGGTTATCATTACCAGGTCATACGGTAGTAATGGATTTCCCTCCTTGTAGCTTTGGATTGTTGAGTTATCATTACCAGGTCATACGGTAGTAATGAATTTCCCTCCTTGTCCCTTAGGATTGTGGGAGTTATCATTACCAGGTCATATGGTAGTAATGGATTTCCCTCCTTTCCCTTAGGATTGTGGGAGTTATCATTACCAGGTCATACGGTAGTAATGAATTTCCCTCCTTGTCCCTTAGGATTGTGGGAGTTATCATTACTAGGTCATACGGTAGTAATGGATTTCCCTCATTATCCCTTAGGATTGTGGGAGTTATCATTACCAGGTCACACGGTAGTAATGAATTTCCCTCCTTGTCCCTTAGGATTGTGGGGTTATCATTACCAGGTCATACGGTAGTAATGAATTTCCTTCATTGTCCCTTAGGATTGTGGGAGTTATCATTACCAGGTCATACGGTAGTAATGAATTTCCCTCCTTGTCCCTTAGGATTGTGGGAGTTATCATTACCAGGTCATACGGTAGTAATGAATTTCCCTCCTTGTCTCTTAGGATTGTGGGAGTTATCATTACCAGGTCATACGGTAGTAAGGAATTTCCCTTCTTGTCGCTGAGGATTGTGGGAGTTATCATTACCAGGTCATACGGTAGTAATGGATTTCCCTCCTTGTCCCTTAGGATTGTGGGGTTATCATTACCAGGTCATACGGTAGTAATGAATTTCCCTCCTTGTCGCTTAGGATTGTGGGAGTTATCATTACCAGGTCATACGGTAGTAATGAATTTCTCTCCTTGTCCCTTAGGATTTTGGGGTTATCATTACCAGGTCATACGGTAGTAATGGATTTCACTCCTTGTCCCTTAGGTTTGTGGGGTTATCATTACCAGGTCATACGGTAGTAATGAATTTCCCTCATTATCCCTTAGGATTGTTGGGTTATCATTACCAGGTCATACGGTAGTAATGGATTTCCCTCCTTGTCCCTTAGGATTGTGGGAGTTATCATTTCCAGGTCATACGGTAATAATGGATTTCCCTCCTTGTCCCTTAGGATTGTGGGAGTTATCATTACCAGGTCATACGGTAGTAATGAATTTCCCTCATTATCCCTTAGGATTGTTGGGTTATCATTACCAGGTCATACGGTAGTAATGGATTTCCCTTCTTGTCCCTTAAGATTGTGGGGTTATCATTACCAGGTCATACGGTAGTAATGAATTTCCCTCCTTGTAGCTTTGGATTGTGGGGTTATCATTACCAGGTCATACGGTAGTAATGAATTTCCCTCATTATCCCTTAGGATTGTGGGGTTATCATTTCCAGGTCATACGGTAATAATGGATTTCCCTCCTTGTCCCTTAGGATTGTGGGAGTTATCATTACCAGGTCATACGGTAGTAATGAATTTCCCTCATTATCCCTTAGGATTGTTGGGTTATCATTACCAGGTCATACGGTAGTAATGGATTTCCCTTCTTGTCCCTTAAGATTGTGGGGTTATCATTACCAGGTCATACGGTAGTAATGAATTTCCCTCCTTGTAGCTTTGGATTGTGGGGTTATCATAACAGGTCATACGGTAGTAATGAATTTCCCTCCTTGTAGCTTTGGATTGTGGGGGTATCATAACAGGTCATACGGTAGTAATGAATTTCCCTCCTTGTCCCTTAGGATTGTGGGGTTATCATTACCAGGTCATACGGTAGTAATGGATTTCCCTCCTTGTAGCTTTGGATTGTGGGGTTATCATTACCAGGTCATACGGTAGTAATGAATTCCCCTCCTTGTCCCTTAGGATTGTGGAGTTATCATTACCAGGTCATACGGTAGTAATGTATTTCTCTCCTTGTCCCTTAGGATTGTGGGGTTATCATTACCAGGTCATACGGTAGTAATGGATTTCTCTCCTTGTCGCTTAGGATTGTAGGGTTATCATTACCATGTCATACGGTAGTAATGGATTTCTCTCCTTGTCGCTTAGGATTGTGGGGTTATCATTACCAGGTCATACGGTAGTAATGGATTTCCCTCCTTGTCCCTTAGGATTGTGGGGTTATCATTACCAGGTCATACGGTAGTAATGGATTTCTCTCCTTGTCGCTTAGGATTGTGGCGTTATCATTACCAGGTCATACGGAACTAATGGATTTCTCTCCTTGTCGATTAGGATTGTGGGAGTTATCATTACCAGGTCATACGGTAGTAATGGATTTCTCTCCTTGTCCCTTAGGATTGTGGGGTTATCATTACCAAGTCATACGGTAGTAATGGATTTCCCTTCTTGTCGTTTAGGATTGTGGGAGTTATCATTACCAGGTCATACGGTAGTAATGAATTTCCTTTCTTGTCGGTTAGGATTGTGGGGTTATCATTACCAGGTCATACGGTAGTAATGGATTTCTCTCCTTGTCGCTTAGGATTGTGGGGTTATCATTATCAGGTCATACGGTAGTAATGGATTTCCCTTCTTGTCGCTTAGGATTGTGGGGTTATCATTACCATGTCATACGGTAGTACTGGATTTCCCTCCTTGTCGCTTAGGATTGTGGGGTTATCATTACCAGGTCATACGGTAGTAATGGATTTCCCTCCTTGTCGCTTAGGATTGTGGGAGTTATCATTACCAGGTCATACGGTAGTAATGGATTTCTCTCCTTGTCCCTTAGGATTGTGGGAGTTATCATTACCAGGTCATACGGTAGTAATGAATTTCCCTACTTGTCGCTTAGGATTGTGGTGTTATCATTACCAGGTCATACGGTAGTAATGGATTTCCCTACTTGTCGCTTAGGATTGTGGGGTTATCATTACCAGGTCATACGGTAGTATTGAATTTCCCTCCTTGTCCCTTAGGATTGTGGGAGTTATCATTACCAGGTCATACGATAGTAATGGATTTCCCTACTTGTCGCTTAGGATTGTGGGAGTTATCATTACCAGGTCATACGGTAGTATTGGATTTCCCTCCTTGTCCCTTAGGATTGTGGGAGTTATCATTACCAGGTCATACGATAGTAATGGATTTCCCTACTTGTCCCTTAGGATTGTGGGAGTTATCATTACCAGGTCATACGATAGTAATGGATTTCCCTCCTTGTCCCTTAGGATTGTGGGGTTATCATTACCAGGTGATACGGTAGTAATGGATTTCCCTACTTGTCCCTTAGGATTGTGGGAGTTATCATTACCAGGTCATACGGTAGTAATGAATTTCCCTACTTGTCGCTTAGGATTGTGGGAGTTATCATTACCAGGTCATACGATAGTAATGGATTTCCCTACTTGTCGCTTAGGATTGTGGGAGTTATCATTACCAGGTCATACGGTAGTATTGGATTTCCCTCCTTGTCCCTTAGGATTGTGGGAGTTATCATTACCAGGTCATACGATAGTAATGGATTTCCCTACTTGTCCCTTAGGATTGTGGGAGTTATCATTACCAGGTCATACGATAGTAATGGATTTCCCTCCTTGTCCCTTAGGATTGTGGGGTTATCATTACCAGGTGATACGGTAGTAATGGATTTCCCTACTTGTCCCTTAGGATTGTGGGAGTTATCATTACCAGGTGATACGGTAGTTATTAAAATTCCCTTCTTGTCCCTTAAGATTGTGTTTATCATTAAGACTAATTCGCGTGTTAGGGTCGATGGACCAGCAGTACTGGCAACTCGCCCCGGAATAATCGCCGGGAAATTACTGAAAATTGTTGAAAGCGCCCTAAAACATCATAAAAACAAACAACACAAAATCCACTATGCGTATTTCCATAGTCCACAAATCATACGAGTTGATGTACATTGTATATCTAATGACAGATGTTTAATTTCTATATTGAATTTATAGAGTTCTCGCCCATAATACCAAGAGGCTATTATTGAATGGCACCCTAGTTGGAAACGTGTTTGAACCACTAATTAAAGTATTATATGTGAAAGAAGTTGAAACCGTCGTGGCAAAATGAGTTAATGCTCACGATAAGCAACATTACACTTTGCCAAATGTTTCCAAATGTCCTCTGCTGCACATATGTCAAAATGAAGTTGGGATAGGATTAACCAGTGTATATGAGATGTGGCTTAACCCTTTCCCATATACAGCAAATCTACAACAGAGGACTTTGGATACATATAGGTAAACATATGAAAATATCTATTAACCCTTTCCCTTATACAGGTGCTTTCTGATACATTTGCAGCAGACGACATTTGAAAACATCGGGGGGAATGAGGTGAAATTGCTTATTGTGAGAAATGTCTCCTTTTGCCACAATGGTTTCAATTTTTCACAAAAAATAAAGTCGACTAGATATGGAAAGGATTGGTGTCGGGTTATACAACATTTATCAATAAGGAACTCACTACTTCTGCAGCATTTTGATTAACCTACCAAATGTGTGATGTATAATTTCAGCATTCAATATATTTCTAATTTCTATTTACATTTTATTTCGCTAATAAAATTATACAAACATTTGCTGACGCACGCGTTCGTTCGTTACATACGCAGAAATATAGATCAGGGTATAATACTGTATAAGAAAGTAAATGGCTTATACACACTATATACATTTATATATACATTCACTTGTTACAAGTTCGTTATGGTTGGGTTTCATGAAACAGAATTTAATGGGATATGTATATTTTCCCCTTCCAATATACAGAGGCTTTTTGACGCCTCTGCAGCAAACACACTTTGAAGACACTGAAGCAAATTGAGAAAATGCTCATAATGAGCAATTTTAACATTCGTCACAATGATTTCAACTCTCTTCAATAATCAATTAATTATACTTTCATTTTCAGAGTTTTCCATATTTTGCACAGATATTTTCAAAGTCGTCTGCTTCAGATGTGTTGTATACATGTGTGAAACACGAGTGTGGTTGGTACTAATCACCATATTCAAACGAAATAAGAGGGCGTTGACGTTGATGTACTTTAACCTTGCAAACTCTACATGATATATCTATGTTTCTCTGAGACACTTATCGTGAGAAATAATCATGAACACGCAGACAACTTGGCATCGTTCGGAGATTTCTGTCTGGTTTTGTCGACTTACAAATAATCTGCGTCGAGGGAAAAATCGATTGATTGGAGTTTTTAACACCATTTCTAACGATTGTTCAATAATATCATGGCGACAAGTTCATCTAACCACGTGTTTCAAGGCTTTTTCACACTAGTACTACACACAACAGCAACTACTGGCCGCTTTTCCACAGGGCCTGTTTGCCCATTGCTGAAGGAATAATTCAATTGTCGCATTGACTTTTGTCAAACGTCGGAAAGAATTTTGGCCGAGCTGGGGTTCGAACTCGCATTCCTAGTCGCTATCGACTGAGCTATCGGCCCTTGGTGCATCGAGAGAAAATGGCTTCCATCAAACATATTATAGGCTTATGTTGAAGCATCTGCTGATGCTTGTCCTGCAGACGTATATCAGAGCTTTCATTATCAGTGCACATGTTTAATATTTACACAGACGTGTATCAGAGCTTTCACTATCAGTGCATATGTTTAATATTTACACATACGTATATCAGAGCTTTCATTATCAGTGCACATGTTTAATATTTACACAGACGTATATCAGAGCTTTCATTATCAGCGCACATGTTTAATAGTTACACAGACGTGTATCAGAGCTTTCACTATCAGTGCACATGTTTAATATTTACACAGACGTGTATCAGAGCTTTCACTATCAGTGCACATGTTTAATATTTACACAGACGTATATCAGAACTTTCATCATCAGTGCACATGTTTAATATTTACACAGACGTATATCAGAGCTTTCACTATCAGTGCACATGTTTAATATTTACACAGACGTGTATCAGAGCTTTCACTATCAGTGCACATGTTTAATATTTGCACAGACGTATATCAGAGCTTTCACTATCAGTGCACATGTTTAATATTTACACAGACGTATATCAGAGCTTTCACTATCAGGGCACATGTTTAATATGTACATAGACGTGTATCAGAGCTTTCACTATCAGTGGACATGTTTAATATTTACGCATACGGGTTCGAACGATTTGAATGATTTGTTAGTCTACTAAAACGTTCAGAATGCAGGTTAATGTACCAATGGTATGAGAGTATTTACCATTTCCCACGGGCAGACGTATTTGGACGCATCTGCAACATCGTCAGAAACCATTTGCGCAAATGAAACAATTGGTTTATTCATCACGAGTATTTTCTCTTTGTGCGAAAAGTTTTCATATCTTTTCAAAATGTATTCTTGCTTTAAAAGAGACTTTCCGTATTCTTTCGTAGATGCTTTCACGATTGGCTTCTGCACATCTGTTGTGGTTGGGAATTGGTTACTAATTTTCTGTTTATAATGGCTTACCTGCAGTATGGTTCATTGGATTGATGCTGGCAATTTGCATGTTTGAAGAAACAATCCCGCCTTTGTGGAATAATTGGGTTTCGATTAGCATGCTCATGCATGTTTACTCTAATAAAAATGGTTCGCATTTTTAAGATGAATGTTTAATAAAAGCAAGAAACGTATTGCTTTATTATGTAGATATATTCTTTATCAATGAACGTTTTATGCGGAAATTCTCTACCGAGTGATATTTACGTGCGTGTAACAGTCAAATGTGCCAGCACGAGTTTGTAATTAGCCGTTTCAAATAGGAGTGATCAGAATAATCGTATCAAACGTTCAATGGTAAATATGATATAAATCTTACATAGGCTCAAAGAAAGTATGTTTATTGCACTTGAAATTTTAATGGGAAAGGTACAAGATGACTTTTGAGAAAAGAGTACATAGAGATTAGATTGTTTTGCAGTTTCACATTATGATCTAGATCTTAACTGTTTACTTATACGACCTTGTTAGAAGCGTTGTCAACTTGTGTACATACTTATCTGTACCTATTCTGTGCGGAAATTCCAATATTTACATATTCTGTGCTGAAATACCAATTTGTACGTATTATGTGTAGAAAAACCAATGTGTACGTATTCTGTGCAGACTTATCAATATTTACGTATTCTGTGCAGAAACGGCAACGGACAACATAAAGACCCCTACGTACATGCCAACGACAACATAATGACCCCTACGTACATGCCAACGACAACATAATGACTCCTACGTACATGCTACGGATGACATAATGACACTTACGTACATGCTACGGATGACATAATGACACTTACGTACATGCCAACGACAACATAATGAACCCTACGTACATGCTACGTACACCATAGAGATCCCTACGTACATACTACGGACAACATACTGACCCTTACGTACATGCTACGGCGACATAAAGATCTATGCGTACATGGAACTGACAACATAATGACACCAACGTATATGCCACGGACGACATAATGACCCCTACGAACATGCAACGGACAACATACTGTACCCTGCGTACAAGCCACGGACGGCATAATGACCCCTACGTATATGCCACGGACAACATAATGTCCCCTACGAAGATGCCACGGTCTGTGAGTACGCACGATCTCACACGTGCCGTCTACATGTATTTTAGTTATAGAGGCATTTATTACTAATCTCAGTTCCTTCCTACAATTAGCGAACACAATAATGACAAGCGTGCATTCTTTTCTAACATTAAGTATGATTTATTGGTGTTCACGCGGAATTTAGAAATACTTATATAAAATGACAATGCCAGCACACATATCATTGGTAGCTATATGACTATCCAGTATGGGGTTAGGAGAGGTATATACCACAATTACCTCCACGACGGGGTTCGAACCCGAAATTAATGGTCTTAAGTTCAACTAGCTAACCACGTCTTTTACAACGGACAACGGACAATGAAGATCGAACCCGAAACACCTGGTCTCAAGTCCAACGCGCTAACCACTTCTCTAACAACGGACATCGGGGATCGAACCCAAAACACCTGGTGTCAAGTCCAACGCGCTAACCACTTCTCTAACAACGGACATCGGGGATCGAACCCAAAACACCTGGTGTCAAGTCCAACGCGCTAAGCACTTCTCTAACAACGGACAGAAAAGACAGTCATGGTGAAGTGGAGTGTTGGTGACAACATGCCAGAGGATACGACGGACTAGCGATCCAGTTCTAATATTCCAATATATTGACTGAAATACTGTACACAACAGCGTAAACCCACGTGCAACAAATCTGCAGGAGACGAGTTTGATTGTTGATTGATTAGGGTTTAACGCCGTTTTCAACAATTGTTCAGTCATATCACGGCGACCAGTTCATCTTCTCATGCGTTTCTTGGTTTTCCCACACCAGTACACCACACAACATACTTTCCAATCAACTGGCTGCTTTTCCACATAGACTTTTGAACAGCCCGTTGGCGAAATACTAATGACATTGACATTGACAGTAAACACAGTTACTTTTGTCAAACGTTGTTGGCCGAGCTGGGATTCGAACTTACAACCCCTGGATTGACAGCCCAAGTCGCTATCGACTGAGCTACCGGAGCTCGGTTGAGACGAATTTGAAAACTAAGGATACAAAATGAAATAAGTGAAATAAGAAGTATTGAATTGAATTAAAGCGTTGTGGCAAAAGGAGAAATTGCTTATTATGACTAATTTCTCCTTTTGCAACAATGTATTCAAAAGTCTGCTGTAGATGCGTTAGAAAGCGTCTACAATTGGGAAAAGTTAAACAAGTTGAGTTTCATGGATATTTGCATATGGCCTTTTCATTTTCTTTCTTTTCTCAGTGTATAATGATCAAGCTTTTGTGTAAACTTAATTTAACCAATTAGGTAGAAATAACCCCTTTTACTAGGAATGCATTTCTTACAATTGTTCATTAATATCTCGGCGACCAGTTCATCTAACCATGTGTTTCAAGGCTGTCAAATACTAGTACTACACAAAACAAAACTGGACGCTTTTCCACAGAGCCTGTTAGCCCATTGATGAAGAACGAATTACACTTGTCGTATTGACTTTTGTCAACAAGCGTCGGAAAGAATGTTGGCCGAGCTGGGGTTCGAACAATTATTAAAGATCTCCTCTGATGCTTCTCGGCGAATTTTGAATGGTTTAAGGGGGGAAAACAGATGCTTTTAATATCTAATGCAAACAGTGAAGATCACTGGGAGTCTGTGCATATGCATTGTCATGTTAGGCATTGAACTGCCGTAGATCTCTGGATGTATATTACTTCCCTTAAATAACTGGAAGTTTCATATCCAACTACATATGAGCTGTTCCACGAGAAGACCAATATTATGGACTCTGCGAAATGTATCGATCCAAATCAGCCTGCACATACTGCGCATGATAATAGAATTGAAAATATTGTGGCAAAATGAAATATTGCTCATTATAAGCAATTATTTGTTTGTCACAATGTTTTCAAAAGTCGGTTATTGCTGCAGAAAGCGTCTATATGTATGACAAGGTTAAACTATAATTTGCTTAACAACTGTGGCTATAGTGCCAATTATTAGTAATAAATGCGTCTATAACTAAAAAATACATGTAGACGGCACGTGACGCCACTGGTGAGCTCGTGCGTACTCACAGACTCACCTGAGTTGTTTCTGGTCGCAGATGTAATACGATTGCAGATGTAATAGGGTCGCAAATGTAATAAGGTCGCAGATGTAATTAGGTCGAATAAGGTCGCAGATGAAATAAGGTCGCATATGTAATAAGGTCGCAGATGTAATAAGGTCGTAGACGTAATAAGGTCACAGATGTAATAAGGTCGCAGATGTAATAAGGTCGCAGATGTAATAAGGTCGTAGATGTAATAAGGTCGCTGATGTAATAAGGTCGCTGATGTAATAAGGTCGCAGATGTAATAAGGTCGCATATGTAATACGGTCACAGATGTTATAAGGTCGCAGATGTAATAAGGTCGCAGATGTAATAAGGTCACATATGTAATAAGGTCCCAAATACCCTGACGCAGATGTAATAAGGTCGCAGATGTAATAAAGGCACAGATGTAATAAGGTCGCAGATGTAATAAAGGCACATATGTAATAAGGTCGCAGATGTAATAAGGTCGCATATGTAATAAGGTCGCAGATGTAATAAGGTCGCATATGTAATACGGTCACAGATGTTATAAGGTCGCAGATGTAATAAGGTCGCAGATGTAATAAGGTCACATATGTAATAAGGTCCCAAATACCCTGACGCAGATGTAATAAGGTCGCAGATGTAATAAAGGCACAGATGTAATAAGGTCGCAGATGTAATAAAGGCACATATGTAATAAGGTCGCAGATGTAATAAGGTCGCAGATGTAATAAGGTCGCAGATGTAATAAGGTCGTATATGTAATAAGGTCGCAGATGTAATAAGGTCGCATATGTAATAAGGTCGCAGATGTAATACGATCGCAGATGTAATAAGGTCGCAGATGTAATAAGGTCTAATAAGGTCGCAGATGTAATAAGGTCTAATAAGGTCGCAGATGTAATAAGGTCTAATAAGTTCGCAGATGAAATAAGGTCGCAGATGTAATAAGGTCGCATATGTAATAAGGTCGCATATGTAGTAAGGTCGCAGATGGAATAAGGTCGCATATGTAATACGGTCACATATGTTATAAGGTCGCAGATGTAATAAGGTCGCAGCTGTAATAAGGTCACATATGTAATAAGGTCCTAAATACCCTGATGCAGATGTAATAAGGTCGCATATGTAATAAGGGCACAGATGAAATAAGGTCGCAGATGTAATAAGGTCGCAAATGTAATAAGGTCGCAGATGTAATAAGGTCACAGATGGTATAAGGTCCAAAATACCATAACGCAGATGTAATAAGGTCGCAGATGTAATAAGGTCGTCGCAGATTTAATAAGGTCGCAGATGTAAAAAGGTTGTCGCAGATGTAATAAGGTCGCAGATGTAATAAGGTCGCAAATGTAATAAGGTCGCAGATGTAATAAGGTCACAGATGGTATAAGGTCCCAAATACCATAACGCAGATGTAATAAGGTCGCAGATGTAATAAGGTCGTCGTAGATTTATTAAGGTCGCAGATGTAAAAAGGTCGTCGCAGATGTAATAAGGTCGCAAATGTAATAAGGTCACATATGTTATAAGGTCGCAGATGTAATAAGATCGCAGATGTAATAAGGTCACATATGTAATATGTTCCCAAATACCCTGACTCAGATGTAATAAGGTTGCAGATGTAATAAGGTCACAGATGTAATAAGGTCCCAAATATCCTTGCGCAGATGTACAGGTCACCGATGTAATAAGGTCACAGATGTAGTAAGGTCGCAGATGTAATACGATCGCAGATGTAATAAGGTCACAGATGTTATAAGGTCGCAGATGTAATAAGATCGCAGATGTAATAAGGTCACATACATGTATGTAATAAGTTCCCAAATACCCTGACGCAGATGTAATAAGGTCGCAGATGTAATAAGGTCACAGATGTAATAAGTTCCCAAATACCCTGACGCAGATGTAATAAGGTCGCAGATGTAATAAGGTCACAGATGTAATAAAGTCCCAAATACACTTGCGCAGATGTAATTAGGTCGCGGATGTAATAAGGTCACATATGTAATATGGTCGCAGATGTAATAAGGTCACAAATACCCTTGCGCAGATGTAATAAGGTCGCAGATGTAATAAGGTCACAGATGTAATAAGTTCGTAGATGTAATTAGGTCGCAGATGTAATAAGGTCGCAGATGTAATAAGGTCGTAGATGTAATAAGGTCGTAGATGTAATAAGGTCGTAGATGTAATAAGGTCGCAGATGTAATAAGGTCACAGATGTAATAAGTTCGTAGATGTAATTAGGTCGGAGATGTAATAAGGTCGCAGATGTAATAAGGTCGTAGATGTAATAAGGTCGCAGATGTAATAAGGTCGCAGATGTAATTAGGTCCCAAATACCCTGACGCGGCTACTACCTAATACCTTACCGTGAAATATCAACAAGTAAGTGCCTTACACCCCCAAACCCAAAACACACGACCCTCTATACACGATTTTTAAACAGAATATGGTGCATCGTTCAATACACGGCTTTAACAAAAAGCTGCGAACGTTGAAGACAAAGATCATCGTGCTCAATCGTGCAGTATTATCTTAGTGCACACTATTCGCTTATCATGTATCATGTGTAATAGCTTGCTATGGTGAATGGTGTTCAGACTAGTCGCATACATTCAGGGGGATAATGGTTAAACAGTTTTCTAGCTTAAATCCCTTTATATATGAGCCGTTCCAAGAGAAAACCAACATTGTTGACTCTGCGTAAAGTATGGACCCGGGTCAGCCTTAGTATTCCGCGCAGGCTAACCCGGACAGACACTTTTCGCCTCCTGTGTTTTTTCTGTTTCATGAATCATTACTCTATCCATCTATCCCCTGAGACGGAATGTTTCGGCCCGAAATAGCCTGCACGGACTGCGACGGGTGTTAAAAAAGATCCACAGAAACGGGTTCATATTTTTCTATTACGACAGATATGTTGCTGGAAATTTATTTATGTATTGTTTGATTCAATATCAATATGATCACAAACTGTCATATTCGTTTTTCACGTCTATGCAATGAAAAGCGTAATCGTTGCTACAGTAACATCACTTAAAACATACGGGTCAAACATATTTTGACGTGCTTTTCAAAATACTCCCCGTTTAATGAAAAACACAAGTTCTTGAAAACAGCGTCTAAACCTTTTGGATTTCGGACGAACGTAGCCCGTCATCCCCGACGTTTTCTCTTTTCTCCTCGAAGCGTTTATACCACTTGTAGACTGCTTTTTTCTCTTCCCTCCTCGAAGCGTTTATACCACTTGTAGACTGTTTTTTCTCCTCCCTCCTCGAAGCGTTTATACCACTTGTAGACTTTTTTTTTTTTTCACCGCAGCTTCACTATAGGAATTTTGAAACATTTTCATGTTTTTTTTTTTTGGCGCCATAATATACCCGTTTAGAATCCCTAAACAAAAATTGAAGTAATATCACGTTCATTCATTCGATATACAGCTTGCTGTTTGAAAGCCTTGACGTCAGAGATCCGGAATACAAATTGTGAAGGATATTGGACACTTTGAACAATTTATCTCCAAAGTTGTGAAACTACCGTAGTGCATATTTTAATTAATTGTTTAGTCATATCACGGCGATCAGGGCACAAACCTATGTGTTTCATGGCCTTCTCACAAGCGATTGTCGGATTGACTTTTGTCAAACGTCAGAAAGGGTGTTGGCCGAGAATGGATTCGATCTCACAAACCCTGGATGTCCAGACTGTAACGCTACCTACTGAGCTACCAGAGCTCAAGTTGCCGTGCTACAGTAAGACCACCATCGGGGTATTTGCTACAAACAAAGCTTATTTTAAAATATGTTACTGCATCCTTATCGGCCTATCAAAACCTTAACTGCTTGTAAAAAGTTTCTTGAATGTTTCTGTGGTTCACTGGCAATCATTGTATATTAAGATCACCATGGCGATGTGTAGGTAGGTCTGTATCTACATTGGTTTCAAAAATATTGTTCTTGCCTTAGTCGGCTTGTTTAAACACTTCTCACATATAATAAACAATTCTGCGACAGGCGGGGAATTATGCTCAAGCTTCATAAATGAAGATTTACTATTTGAATAGACCCCCTCGGTGGTGTAGTGGTAGAACGTCCACATCGGGTACGAGAGGTCGCCGGTTCGATCCCCGACCCGGTCATACCAAATACTTTAAAAATAGAAGTAATGGCTGCCCTCCTTGGTGTTGAGGATTGCAGGGTTAGCAATAACGACTGACTGGCTGTTGTCAGGATAAATACACCATCATAACTGGCAACTTAACCAGGAAAAGCCGTGATATAACTGAACATTTGTCATCTACTGATACTTTCTCTCCAAAACCTTTAACGCCTCGATGGTGTAGTGGTAGAGCGTCAGCCTCGTGTGCGGAAGGTCGTGGGTTCATTCCCGGCCGGTTCATACCAAATACTTTAAAATGGAAGTAATGACTGCCTTCCTTCTCATTCAGGATTGTGGGGTTAGCATTACGACTGGCAGCTGGCTGGTGTCACGATAAATGAACCAGTAGTACTGGTATCTTAACCAGGAAGGGCCGTGATATAACTGACAAAATGTTGAAAGCGGCGTTAAACAACAAACAATCAATCAATCATTGTGACAAAAATCGTCTGCTGCAGAGGTGGCTGAAAGCGTCTGTATGTGGGAAAGGGTTAATCAATTATAAAAACAAATGAAGCATAAATAAAGTGTTCTTGCTAATACGAAACTTGAATCAGATACAGTAATCCGCCGTAACAGTGTGGTAAGCGTCGGGGCATTTGAACCGGGTGGTGGAGTGTCTTTGGGCAAGGCACATTTCCTAGCCTAGATCTGGTTTGTTTAATCAGTGGGCATGAACTGTCGCCGTGATATAATTGAACTAATGTTTTGAAACGGCGTAAAACCCCTATAAAACAAAATAAGTCAGATATGAAAATAGAGAAGAGTCTGAGAATATAGCTTAGCTGTTTCATGGTACTAAAATCGACAATTGAACATTATTGAAACAATGACTTATGAAGAAACATTTAAATACAAATGTTCTCCTAGCAGACGACAGTTCTTCACCCCCTGCCGGACAAAATTGCGATGTCAATAGCGCTATTAAGAATTTAACATTCATGACAATGGAATACAATGGGTAGAATGGGAGGGTCTATTGGATTGCGGGAAATGGCTTTAAATGTTTTGACAAAGAGCGACTCTGTTTTGTTATACTTTAATGAATAACGTGATTGATCCCAATACAACTACATGTATTTCTTTATGCTTGGTCATGATTTATAGAAAATTTCCGGTGAAAAGTAATTTTTTAAATTTAAAGTGAAAATAATTACTTTTTTGCAGTGATATTTTAAGTTTAAAGTGACGGAACTGCTTTTTTGCATTGATTCCAATGCAAAGGTAAAGATTCTCATAATAAGGTTTTATTGCGTTTCTTTTTACTCACTTTATTTGTTCTTTTATGCTGCCTATACATTCTTTCTGGAAGAGTCTTTAACCCTTTCCCACATACAGACGCTTTCTGACGCCCCTGCAGCAGACAACTTTTGAATTCAATGTAACAAAAGGAGAAATTGATCATGCTGATTAACATTTCATATAAAATGATTTTCTTTATTTTAATCCAGATAATTGCAAAGTCATACACTTCAGATTTAATATATTTGAAAAAATTTATACTCATTAGTAAATATTTAAAAAATATATCAATATTATAATTGACGTTTACCCGCTAATTCTGTTGACGTTTTATTTTACGTCACTTTCGACTCATTGTTATTGTTGCATTTGAAAATATCGTTTAAAAGTCTAATCGCCGAAAGATTGAACAGACGTATTGTTGATTGTGATTTTATTCTTTGATGTAAAACTAATGATCCATCGTCCGTTTCCTTGACCTGTGTCCAAAATATGAGTTTCATTAACTGCCACAGAAGAATATATTAATATCGTTTTAATAGTTTTGGAGGGCAATTAGAAGGACGTTAGAAAGACGTAAGTGGAGGTTAGAAATACGTTATAAGGACGTTAGAAGGAGGTAAGAATGAAGGTTAAAAAACGCTAGAAGGACGTTAGAATGACGATATAAGGACGTAAGAAGGAGGTAAGAAATGGGCAAGAAAGAGGTTAGGAAGACGTTAAAAGGAGGTAAGAAAGATGTAAGGTGGAGGTTAGAAAACTGTTAGAATGCCGTTAGAAGGAAGTAAGAAAGAGGTTAGGAAGACGTTAGAGGGACGTTAGGAGGTAAGAAGGAGCTAAGAAAGAGGTTAGGAAGACGTTAGAAGGACGTTAGAATGAGGTAAGAAGGGGCTAAGAAAGATGTAAGGTGGAGGTTAGAACCCCCCCCCCCCCCCCCTTCCCCCCCAAACAAAAAATACTATTAGCTAATTGGTGGAAGACGAATGACGCTTGTCACACTGTCTTTTTCCAACGTCGGAAAGAATGTTGGCCGAGGTTGGATTCCAACTCACAACCTCTTGATTGACAGCCGCTCAACACCGTGACTTCGATGCACCTCTTTAAACAAGTGTTCATTGACTTTCTGTTAACATAATACGTGAAGAAAAAGAAAGGATTTGCATTTAACAAAACTGCCCTGGAATAATGAGTAATTAGAATCGAAATAGACAAAGCAGCCTTGATATATTCCTGGCAATAACAGTGCCAATTAAACTCGTATAGTAGAAGAATTAGAAAATCTACAGGTTATTCATTTATAGGAATAGTTAACAAACGAGTCGCGCTGTACGGAAGACTAACCAACAGGCAGTTGTGACCAGCGTAGATTCAGATCAACTGTCGCCCTGTTTCTCTTTGTGCGTCTCTCTACCTTTCTCACACACTCCCTCTTCCTATGCACTATCTATTTCTCTGTATATTTTCCCCACTATCCTTTAACGCATCTCGCTCTATCTCACACTGTCTCGTCCTTTGCATATTTCTCTCACTGTTTCTCCATATTTCAATCTGTACTTTATCTATCGCTCTGTGTCTCTTTCTATGTCTCTCTCCCTCTCTATCACACTCTTCCTTCCTTTGCATCTCTCCCCTCTCCCTCTCCTCTCTCTATCTCTCTCTCTTTCCCTCTCTCTCTTTCTCTCTCTCTCTCTCTTTCTCTCTCTTTCCCCTTATCTTTCTCTCTTTCTCTCCCTCTCTCTCTCTGTATGTATGTCTGTCTGTCTGTCTGCCTCTCTCTGTCTACCTCTCCCTCTGTCTCTGTCTCTGTCTGTCTGTTTGTCTCTGTCTGTCTGTCTGTCTGTCTGTCTGTCTGTCTGTCTGTCTGTCTGTCTGTCTGTATGTCTGTCTGTCTGTCTGTCTGTCTGTCTGTCTGTCTGTCTGTCTGTCTGTCTGTCTGTCTGTCTGTCTGTCTCTCTGTCTGTCTCTCTCTCTCTGTCTCTCTCAATATCTCTCTCTCTCTCTCTCTCTCTCTCTCTCTCTCTCTCTCTCTCTCTCTCTCTCTCTCTCTCTCTCTCTCTCTCTCTCTCTCCTCTTCTCTCTCTCTCTCTCTCTCTCTCTCTCTCTCTCTCTCTCTCTATCTGTCTCTCTGTCTGTATATGTATCTCCCACTGTGTGTGCGTGTGTGTCTCTCTCCCTCCTATATTTAAAAAAATCTTTCGATAGCGTGGTTAGATGTAACGCAACGCCCGATTAAATTTTCACCTCACAGTTCGTCAAAGGGAAGTAAATCGGAAAGGCTTGGTTTGCAGGCATTTTCAGATGAATATATAAGATCGAAGTTCTCTCCCATTGTACATTAGTTGTTTCTTGAAAAAGTAACCTCTGAATGAATTGTAACTCTTAAAAGGTATTGATCTTGGCTTTTTTAGACAAAAATCATGTTTTTTTCTAAGAATTTATAGTAAAATAAGAGTGATATTTTATTTAATCTCACAGCCCTGAAATTGATAGGTCAACCTGTCGAGTGTTTGGTCGCTCCTAAAGTCCTTCAATGTAACTGCATCTTATCCCGTAGCTGTCCCGATACTGATTTTTATAATCATTTAGAACCTTTCCCCACATACAGAAACTCTGCAGAAGACGACTTAAACAATATCTACGCAGTCATATGAAAAAAAAAATCCTGATGAATAAAAGTAGATTTCTTGAGTGTCCTGCATTAATGTAGTATTCTACTACAGGGGTGTCAGAAAGCGTCTGTATGTGGGAAAAAGCTAATTAAAACAAGGATAAGTGCGCGTAAACTTTAGACTATTCATCCCGAGAGAACATTCCACAAAACTATGACTGTGCTGAACTTTTACCTATTTAAGAATCTAAAATAATAAGAAGTGTTAAATCTCTTCCTATAGTATATAGTTTGTCTCTGATGTTATATAAACAAAATTGGCCGTTTGGGCAGACGACACAAATGTGTGACGTCATTTCCACGATAGGGATAATCGAAAAAAGCATAAAAATATGGGTGGGAGGCTCATTTCTTGTGAAATATATCCCTCAATACTGAACCAGTGATAAAAAAAACAGTGAAATTTGAAAAAAAATAATAAGAAAATGTGAATAGTAAAATGCGTGAAAATATTCCCAATGAAGGAAGAATTCTAATATATATTTAGACTCATGGTCTATTTATAGTTGTACTTTTAAAAATGATATTACTAGTTGTATAGTGACATCAGGGACACTATATTGATATAGTGTCCCTGGTGACATTATGTATAGTTATTGACATTTTTGGGATATGTAGATGGTATCCTCGTATAGTTTCTGTTTAAATATTGTAACAGATAACCAATTATATTCAATAAATATAAAATATATTATAGTTCTTTTCTTGTACATAGAAGTTTATCCTTTGGCTCATAAATTAAGCAAATCGCACTGTTTTTATACACTTAAACTACAAAAAATGTTGTGATTATACCAGCTAACAGCTAACAGCTATAGTTTGTCTGTCATCTGGCAATCTAGGAGATATGTCTCCAATACCTTAAAAAAAGGAGGTCTGGGGTGCTTTGGATGGGATATTGACATTTACAAACCAGACCCCTGTATGACATTGGATGGTTTTCCATTTACCTCTCTGTGCACCCTACAATGTAACAGAACATGTCCTGTGGTATTTCGCACATTACATCTTAGGCATATAGGAGAACCTCCCTTAATGTATTGACCAATGTTTCCTGGCAATAGGTTGTTATTTAGTCTGAGGCGCGTCACACACTTATCAACCATTTGGTTGGTAAAATAACTGTGTGGCGGTTTCAGACAGATTCCGTGCTGAGGAATAGGCTGATTGTTTTGGTTTTTCAGCAAGCCTTTTTTTGTCATTTTTGTGGCTTCAAATAATGGAATAGATTTCGGTAATTGTCAAGGGAATGTTTTTACATTATGAGGGAGGTAACTTAACCAACTATATCAATTATGACAATGATCCAGCCTATCGGTTGTTAAAAACAAGCACCCACCACTTAACACAGATAATATGTATTCTATGTAATCACAAAAAAGGTGGGATATATTCAGATTATCCTATTAATCCAACCGAGAACTCAGATGTCTTCAAATTACTAGGGCAATCTCAACACACCCCAGATCCCTCTTTGTTCCATCGAAAAATGATCATGAATACATAATCGGTCTAATTTTGTTTATTTATTTATTTACAGGCGATGCAATCAATCTGCTTGTGGTTATGACTAGTTTATGTTTTCTGTATGTGTTAAACAGATGCTCCTAGAATGCACCAGATGCAATGTAGGATTCACAAAATGTCAAGGTGGAGCATGCACCCGGACCCCCTAGCACGTCTGTGCGTTAACTTGATTTAAATCCAGGTACGCCCCTGGGTGTAATAATATATGCGAATCAACCTTAGTCAGTACAGCAAAAAGTGTATTTGTTTCTTTGCTCTTTATTTTGCATTGTTAAATTGGGTGTTTGCTTGGGCGAATGCTTTTCTATTAATATCATTTCTCTCGCTATAGAACGTGTTTCTTGATTTTTTAATCACTTCTTTTGTTTCGATACATTTTGCATCAAACCAGTGACATGTATACATAGTTAGGTTAACTTGTATTTTTGTTTCGATACATTCTGCATCAAACCAGTGACATGTATACATAGTTAGGTTTACTTGTATTTTTGTTTCGATACATTTTGCATCAAACCAGTGACATGTATACATAGTTAGGTTTACTTGTATTTTTGTTTCGATACATTTTGCATCAAACCAGTGACATGTATACATAGTTAGGTTTACTTGTATTTTTGTTATGATAAGTTTTACCAAATATATCGAGCGACTTTTTTTCAAAAAGCACGTGAAGTTTTCAACCACGTGATAAATACTATTGCTATGCGACTCTGTGATAAGCTGTTGTAGCTGCTCATTGTTATTCATCAGTTGATCTAAAAATACATTGACTTTTGGACTCGTCCCAAAGCAGTTTTGTAATATCGTACTTGTTTCATTCTTAAACGAAGTCTCATTTTTCTAGATTGTACAAGTATTAATAGAAGAAAATATAGGTGCATGGTCTGAATACTCGTTTAAAATCAAATATTTTAAATGCATTAATAAATTTAAAGTCTGAATACGATGTCAAGACATAAGCTACGTTGCTCATAGCCCCATGCGAGCAAAATGTAGACTTCCCATTTCCTTCGTCCTCGTGGAGGCGACCATTGACCAATGAAAATCCGCTGACTTGACACAGCTCCAAAAGTCGCCGCCCATTTTGGTCTAACACGTGATCTGAATTAAATCGCCATGGCAGCTCAGAAATGTCAACGTGGGGGCACATCCTCACCATTATGATTATAAACAAAGATAAAGTCATCGTCAGAAGATGTGCGTCCATTGCAATCTGAACATATAAACACTTTACCTAAAGCATTGGATTCTTAAAAAGAATCTATGTCATCATGGATGACTTTTGAATTGATCGGAGGCATGTTGAGACAACAAATATACACATTCTCATTACATTTGAACAATTTCGAACAAAACTTCACCCATATCATTACATTTTTCAAAAATTGTTAAACATTTTTTTCAAACAATCTTTATAATAAAAGCTTATACCCACCACTATATCGTCCTTGTTTTTAGTGTTTTTGGCTTTATTGCCATAAATGACCCCTAACACCATAGTAAAGATGTCTTTACCTGATAACCCACGTTTCGCTTAATAATATATCGTCAAAGTTAGATAAACATTCTAAGACATCAGGTTTGTAGGTGTGTGAAGTTAGCGCGTAGATCGTAGATCGTAGCTCAACGAAAATTTGTAGTTGGCTGACCTGGGTCGTAGATCGTAGCTCAACCACTGAAAAACATTGCAAATTGTCTGACCTGGGTCGTAGATCGTAGCTCAGCCACTGAAAACACATTGCAAACTGGCTAACTTCGGTCGTAGATCGTAGCTAAGAAATTTGAAAAAACATTACAAATTGGCTGACCCGGGTCGTATCTCGTAGCTCAACCACTCAAAGAAAATGGCAAACTGGTTGATCTGAGTCGTAGATCGCACCTCAGCCATTGAAAAATCATTGCAAATTGGCTGACCTGGGTCGTAGATCGTAGCTCAGCTATTGAAATAACATTTGAAAATTTGCTGACCTGGGTCGTAGGTCGTAGCTTAGCCACTAGAACTGAAAAAAACATTGAGAATTGGCAGACACGGGTCGTAGATCGAAGCTCAGACACTGACAAAACATAGAAAAATTGCTGATCTGGGTCGTAGATCGTAGCTCAGCCACTGTTAAAACATTGCAAATTGGCTGATCTTGGTCGTAGATCGTGGTTCAGGCATGACAAAACATAGAAAAAATGGCTTACCTGGGTCGTAGATTGTAGCTCAGCCACTGAAAAAAACTTGCAAATTGGGTTGATCTGAGTCGTATATCGTAGCTCAACTACTGAAATAACAGTGCGAATTGGCTGACCTGGGGTCGTAGATCGTAGCTCAGCCACTGAACAATTGCGACATTGCGATTGGTTATCCGCGGTCGTAGAATCGAAGCTCAGCCACTGAAAACACATTGAAAATTGACTGACCTTGGTGGTAGATTATAGCTCAGCCATTGAGAAAACATTGCAAATTGACTGACCTGGATCGTAAATCGTAACTAAACCACTAAACAAAATAGCAAATTGGATCAACTGGGGTCGTAGATCGTAGCTCAACCACTAAACAAAATAGCAACTATGGGATCAACTGGGTAGTAGATCGTAGCTAAACCATTTAAAAAAAACATTGCAAATTGGCTGACCTGGGGCGTAGATCGTAGCTCAACCATTTACCTGGATCGTAGGTCGTAGCTCAGCCACTCACAAAACATAGAAAAATGGCTGACCTGGATCGTAGATTGTAGCTCATCCACTGAAAAAACATTGCGAATTTGCTGACCAGGGTCGTAGGTCGTAGCGAAACCACTCAAAAAAAAAATAGCAAATTGGTTGATCTGGGTCGTAGATCGTAGCTCAACCATTGAAAAAACATTGCAAAATGGCTAACCTGGTTCATAGATCGTAGCTCAGCCACTGACAAAACAAGGAAAGATGGCTGACCTGGGTCGTAGATCGTAGCTCAGCCACTGAAAAAACATTGCAAATTGGCTGACCTGGGATGTAGATCGTAGCTCAATCACTGACAAAACATTGCAAATTGACTGATCTGGGTCGTAGATCGTAGCTCAGCTTCTGAAGACACATTGCAAATTGGCTGACCTGGGTCGTAGATCGTAGCTCAATCCCTACAAAAACATAGCAAATTGGTTGATCTGCGTCCTGGATTGTAGTTCAACCATTGAACAAACATTGCAAATTGGCTGACCTGGGTCAATCTACGACCCAGGTCAGCCAATTTGAAATGATTTTTCAATGGTTGAGCTACGATCTACGACCCAGATCAACCAATTTGCTATGTTTTTTGAGCGGTTGAGCTACGATCTACGACCCAGGTCAGCAATTTACAATGTTTTTTAAATGGCTGAGCTACGATCTACGACCAAGGTCAGCCAATTTGCAATGGTTTTTCAGTGGCTGAGCTACGATCTACGACCTAGATCAACCAATTCGCAATATTTTGTTAGTGGCTGAGCTACGACCAACGATCTAGGTCAACCAAATGGCAATGTTTTAACAATGGTTGAGCTAAGATCTACAAGCCAGATCAGTCAATTTGCAATGTTTTTTCAGTGGCTGAGCTACGATCTACGACCCAGGTCAGCCATTTTCTATAATTTGTCAGTGGCTGAGCCACGATTTATGACCCAGGTCAGCCAATTTGCAAGGTTTTTTCAGTGACTGAGCTACAATCTACGACCCAGATCAAACATTTGCAACGTTTTTTCAGTGGCTGAGTTAAGATCTACGACCCAGATTAACCAATTCGCAATATTTCTTCAGTGGCTGAGCTACGACCAACGACCCAGGTCAACCAATTCGCAATGTTTTTTCAATGGTTGAGCTAAGATCTACGACCCACATCAGCCAATTCGCAATGTTTTTTTCAATGATTGAGTTACGATCTACGAACAAGATCAACTAATTCGCATTTTTTTTCAGTGGCTGAGCTACGATCTACGACCCAGGCCAGCCATTTTCTATAATTTGTCAGTGGCTGAGCTACGATCTACGACCCAGGTCAGCCAATTCGCAATATTTTTTCAATGGCTGAGCTACGATCTACGACCCAGGTCAGCCATTTTTCTAAGATTTTTCCGTGGCTGAGCTATGATCTACGACCCAGGTCAGGCCAAAATCAACAAAGGATCACAGAGCTGTTCTTTTCTATTCCAACATTATGTATTTTTCTGGCCGTAACATTACAATATCAATGCAGTCTATCCCTTATCCTGTGTGACGGATTCCGCCAGTTGACCATATCATCCTTGCTCTTAAGGTAAAATTACGTCAACATCATCCACGGCCATGCTGACCAAAATAGTCCCTTACAAAAACTTTGTTTGCGTATAAATGAGTGTATACCATCACCATAATGCATTGGATATATGATATTGAGATTTATACTCATTGTAAATGGGTATAGGATGTACTGGAAATGATTAATGCGATCCTTTTTAGTATTTTGACCTTGTTTGAAAGTAAAGAACTTGAAAACCCAGTTTCGTCCCTGCCCGATTTCGTCCAAAATGACGGTAACTATTTTTGTCGGGAGAATTATTTCTTGCATAATACATGGCCCCCCAATTTCTTTAAATTATTTTAAAACTTGGAGGTAACTTTTTTTTCAATGATATAGGGTGTCCTGCCTGAAAGAACGTTGAAACTGATTGATTTACGAAAGATGGAATTTATTTGGTATTGTGACCTTTAATGAGTCCTTAAACCTATATGAAGTGGTATTTGCTACACACTGATACATGAGAAGTGTACATTTCCGAAAACGTTCAAACTGCATGATTGTGCAGGCTATTTTTGATATACATATACATTTTGTATAATGACATGCATTGTTTAAAAGTCGCAAGTACCGGGATGAAGGCAAAGTGAACGGTGACATGGTTTTGTTGTTATAAATGTATATACTCCCAATGCATAATATGAGCCGAATAAGAAAACCAACATTGTGGACTCTGCGTAAAGTATCGACACGGATCATCTTTTCACAGCCGAATTAGAAAACCAACATTGTGGACTCTGCGTAAAGTATCGACACAGATCATCCTTTCACAGCCGAATTAGAAAACCAACATTGTGGACTCTGCGTAAAGTATCGACGCAGAACATCCTTTCACAGCCGAATTAGAAAACCAACATTGTGGACTCTGCGTAAAATATCGACCCAGAACATCCTTTCACAGCCGAATTAGAAAACCAACATTGTGGAATCTGCGTAAAGTATCGACCCAGAACATCCTTTCACAGCCGAATTAGAAAACCAACATTGTGGACTCTGCGTAAAGTATCGACACGGATCATCTTTTCAAAGCCGAATAAGAAAACCAACATTGTGGAATCTGCGTAAAGTATCGACATGGATTATCCTTTCACAGCCGAATTAGAAAACCAACATTGTGGAATCTGCGTAAAGTATCGACCCGGATCACTCTTTCACAGCCGAATAAGAAAACCAACATTGTGGACTCTGCGTAAAGTATCGACAAGGATCATCCTTTCACAGCCGAATTAGAAAACCAACATTGTAGACTCTGCGTAAAGTATCGACACGGATCATCCTTTCACAGCCGAATTAGAAAACCAACATTGTGGACTCTGCGTAAAGTATCGACCCGGATCATCCTTTCACAGCCGAATTAGAAAACCAACATTGTGGAATCTGCGTAAAGTATCGACAAGGATTATCCTTTCACAGCCGAATTAGAAAACCAACATTGTGAACTCTGCGTAAAATATCGACCCAGAACATCCTTTCACAGCCGAATTAGAAAACCAACATTATGGAATCTGCGTAAAGTATCGACCCGGATCATCCTTTCACAGCCGAATAAGAAAACCAACATTGTGGAATCTGCGTAAAGTATCGACACGGATCATCCTTTCACAGCCGAATTAGAAAACCAACATTGTGGAATCTGCGTAAAGTATCGACCCGGATCATCCTTTCACAGCCGAATTAGAAATCCAACATTGTGGACTCTGCTTAAAGTATCGACACGGATCATCCTTTCACAGCCGAATTAGAAAACCAACATTGTGGACTCTGCTTAAAGTATCGACCCGGATCATCCTTTCACAGCCGAATTAGAAAACCAACATTGTGGAATCTGCGTAAAGTATCGACCCGGATCATCCTTTCACAGCCGAATTAGAAAACCAACATTGTGGACTCTGCTTAAAGTATCGACCCGGATCATCCTTTTATAGCCGAATTTCACAAAATCAACTCCTCCATGTTCAAAATTGGACCACTCCATTTTTCGTCCAACTGGAAATTTTGTAATATTCAATGGCTAAGTGTCAAACAATGCAGATTTCAGGAAAGATAGCTCGTTACGAGCTGTCTCACATGAATCTGCATTGTTAGTACAAGCCTTTAATTGCCTTTGGCAGCTTAATAGTTAATAAGACATATCTATAACAACTTCATCTATACGAGTTGATCTTAACGTTTTATTAAGTGTACAATCCGTGTTGCCATGCCATTATAATTGTTAAGAAATGAGCATTTGTGAGAAGTACAGAACCGGATCATCTTGCACATCAAACTAATTTGATCTTGTTTTTCATGGATCATCTTGCACATCAAACTAATTTGATCTTGTTTTTCATGGATCATCTTGCACATCAAACTAATTTGATCTTGTTTTTCACGGATCATCTTGCACATCAAACTAATTTGATCTTGATTTTCATGGATCATCTTGCACATCAAACTAATTTGATCTTGTTTTTCATGGATCATCTTGCACATCAAACTTATTTGATCTTGTTTTTCATGGATCATCTTGCACATCAAACTAATTTGATCTTGTTTTTCATGGATCATCTTGCACATCAAACTAATTTGATCTTGTTTTTCATGGACCATCTTGCACATCAAACTTATTTGATCTTGTTTTTCATGGATCATCTTGCACATCAAACTAATTTGATCTTGTTTTTCATGGATCTTCTTGCACATCAAACTAATTTGATCTTGTTTTTCATGGATCATCTTGCACATCAAACTTATTTGATCTTGTTTTTCATGGATCATCTTGCACATCAAACTAATTTGATCTTGTTTTTCGCTGGCATAGAAGTGTTCTTACTAACAAATGAGCCGTCCCGCGAGAAAACCAACATTATGGCCTCTGCGTAATGTATCGACCCAGATCAGCCTGCTCAGTCTACGCATACTGATCCGGGCCCACACATTCCATCTCAGGGGGATAGAGGTATAGAGTAATGATTCCTGAAACAGAACATTCACATGAGGCGAGAAGATTAGGATTAGCCTGCGCGGCATGCTTATGCTGATCCGGGTCGATACATTACGCAGAGTCGACACTGTTGGTTTTCTTGCGGGTCGGCTCAAATGTAGTTTTTGGATCAGCTAGCATTGTTGTTCATATCCTTCACTATCTGCACTTGTCAAAGTACGGTTATATTGATTTTAGATGAGTATGTTACAATCAATGTCATGCTGGTGTTCCTTTAGAGACCTTCTACCAATATTTCTCAAACAGTATGTTTGCTAAATCATGATGTCCACTCTTGGTAGGTAAGTGTGCCTTATGTGTGCACATAATGACAAATTATCAAGGATTAATTGGGGTTTAACGCATTTTCAACAATCTTTCAGTCATATCACGTCGACCAGTTCACCTTCTCATGTTTTCCCTTGCTTTCTCACAGCACACAACAAACTATCCAAGCAACTGGCTGA
The DNA here is from genome assembly GCA_031761405.1 of Serripes groenlandicus. Classification (NCBI taxonomy): domain Eukaryota; kingdom Metazoa; phylum Mollusca; class Bivalvia; order Cardiida; family Cardiidae; genus Serripes; species Serripes groenlandicus. Next base: position 377,042 of record JASEVX010000115.1, read on the forward strand.
TTTTTCAGATAGACTGTTAACCCATTGGTAGAACACTAATGACGATTGTCATATTGACTTTTGTCTAACGTCTGTTGAAATGTTGGTCGAGCTGGGGTTCGTACTCACAACCACTGGATTGACAGCCTGCGTCGCTACCGACTGAGCTACCGGGGTTGGGCGACACTTTATAATTGATCTCCCATCAAGTTTCTCGGCGAATTAAAAGCCTGTTTCAAAAATACATTTTCTCAATGTCTCTTTATTTTTCCTTAATCACAATTACTAAAGTCAACTTGATTGGTGGAAACGTATCGTTGGCAGGGAACGACGCTGGAATCCGAGGGTGAGATTTCTCACGCCGTTTGGATGTTTTCAAATGGAATTGAACCGTGAACACATACGCAGGTGAGGTCCTAATAGTATCAAAGCTGAATGCTCTATAAATGAAAGAAAAACATTTATTATTGAATGAAGTTGTAAACATTTTAACAAAATGACAAATTTCTTATAACGAGTAATTTCTTCTTTTGCCATATATTTTACCAAAGTCGTCTGCTGCAGAAGCGCTATAAAGCGTCTGTATGTGGTAAAGGGTGTATGCGTTTAGGGATACTTCTCCTCCCATCAACCACATTTTGTGGAAAAACAACGGATTAAAATCTTAAATTACTTTACCAGAGCTTCATTTAAAGCTTTAGTTGCTACAGCATCAACATGGGAAAAAAGGCCATAACTATAAAATCCTTCTTCTCTGAATGTGCTTGACTGATTCCAAGATAATTTGGTAGAAATGGTCCTTGAGTGACATTGCTAAAGCCATATTGATTGGTAGAAAAACGAAAAACATGACCGCCTGATGGATTAAGAAAAGGGGCAAAATAACAAAACTTTAAAATTCAGTTCTTATTAATGTTCTCGTCTGATTTCAAGATAGTCCCTTGGGCGACACTGTACATTATTCAAACGTCATCTCCTAAACCAATGTACCGATATCAACAAAATGTTACAGGAATGTACCTGTGGTGTTTCTCTTTCAAATTATTTATCGATTTGATGCCTTATTACAAATATCCTTAACTGATAAGCTGTTTCATTTGCTGTCTATTTCCATTCTTCACCAAACCTTCAACTGTATTAGTAGTAGCATTTGCTACTACACTATCACTCAGGTAATTGATCTGGGGCCATCTTAGCCCTCTTGTTGGAAAGATGATTCTTAGCGTCAAACAATATCCATTCTTAAACGTCAGGACTATTTAAACAAAGCTTCAAACGAATGTTTCTTTTATGGTCCTCTATCCAAATTGTTTAACAATTTCAATTATATAGATTATATGTATAACTTTGCTTGCTGCGGCATCACTAAGAGGGTAGGGATGCCTATACTATAATAGTGTTCCCCTCTAACTTTGCTTGTCTGATCCCATGATAAATTGGTAAAATGTTTCTTGGATAACCATCAATAAAAAAATGTTCAAGTCATATTGATTGGATGGAAAACATGATGACCAGACGGCATCCGAAAATGGGCAAATTGGACAAAACTTTACAATTTATTTTTATGAAAGTGCTTGTCTGCTTAGTTAATGCTTTGGCTAAAATCTTCATTTAGTGTCCTTCTACTTAAGTCTTATGAAGCTTATGAAGCAGTTTTGATTAGTTATAAAACATGTCCACCAGGTGACATCCGAAAATGGGTAAAATTAACTTTTTTCCTTTAAACTACATCACCTAAATTACTAGACAGATATCAACCATGCTACACAGAAAGTTCCCTGTGTGTTCCTTTTTCAAAATTGATTGCAAAGATTTAGATTGTATTAATTATATGCAACCGAAGGTGGGTGGCGGATGTCCAAACTTTAAATTCCTCTCTATCTGATTCCAAGATAATTTGGTAGAAATGTTCCATTGGATGACCCTCTAAAATCTTTATACAAGCCTTATTGATTTGTTAAAGGGGTAAAATGATATTTTTCCTTAGAATAAGATCCCCTCCGAAACCACATGACCAATATAAAGCAACCTTTACAAGAATGTTCTTTTGGTGGTCCTCTTTCAAAGTTGTTCAAAGATTCAATGCCTTGTTACAAATGTCCTTTGTAACATGTTATTCCAGTTAAAGTTTCATTCGCACTCTTCATCAAATTTTCCCTTATATTAGCAGTTGCACATTTGGTACTATACAATCTCTCAGGCCAACTTGCCCTTCTTGTAGTACATCACCTGAGACAAAGGCTCACCAAACTGTATTGGATCACTCTTCGTGAGTCATAATATTGCATCAAATACTAGAGACATTAGAAAAACATTGTAGGAAGGGCTCATATTGCTCTTAAAGAAAAGTCATAACATTTCTTGCATTGTTTTCGCTTTAAATAAATGTAACCATAATTAGTACTTACTTACCATTAATGATTTCAACATAAAAGAGTACAAGAAAATAATTGCGAGCAATTAATAAAACATATGTTTCTCATGTTAAATCATATTTAGCTGTATTGGTTTAAGACCAAAGCTGCCTTTATTTGTTTTCATGTATTATCAACACATCTATCACTTATAAATAAATTTGCCAAAAACAGATTTGTCTATTTGTAAAACGTGATGTTAAATTATCTCTTTTTGTAAACAAACATTTAATGTATTGCTTTCTTATCACTAGAACGCCTATAATTCAATTGGACCCATGCCTCCCCTAGAGTTGGCAATAATACTCTCTTTAGACAGAATCCATATCCAGTTTTCATCTTGTATAACACTTTTTATCAATAAAACTGTTTAATTACCAAGTTTTCGAACACATGGTCTTTATCAAAATTAAAACAACGGTAATCTAAGTGCGGTCCATTCTTGTGTTGAAGAGGTCAAATTGTGATTGACTGCACTTAGATTTTCGTTTCTTTCTTTAAATCTTGATAAAGACCAAGTGGTCAAAATTTGATAATTAAAGAGATATAAAGTGTTTTACGGACTTTCTTCCCCTGGAAGACCTAATATACAAAGAGTTAACCTTGTAGTTTGCCAAAACACCTATATTTGGTAGTTCAGCTGGTAGTGACGAGGGCTGTCAGTCCAGGGGTTGTGAGGCCAGCCAACATTCTTTCTGATTTTCATATAAAAAGTCAATGTCTTCTTCTAATGGACTAACTGGCAATGTGAAAAAGCAGTCATTTGCTTGAAATAGCCTATTTGTTGAGTACAGAAGTGAGACAATCCGGAAACACATGGGTATGGGAACTGGCAGTCATGAAACGACTGCAATATTGATGAAAAATGTGTTAAGCCCCAATCAGTCAAACCATTATGTATACATCTTTAATATACCGCCACCCCACCCCCCCTTCCTTTGTACTTTCAGTACTTTGATTAACAAAGTGCTTGTATACAAGGAAGCAAATGTTAATGGATAACGTTTTTGTGATACATGCTTTTTACGCATTAACTAGTAAATATTTTTACTGCAGATAGTCCTCTCGCCCAATTTGGAGATCAAATCTAAATATAGAAAAATTCCGGAATGTTGAGTCCCATACGCATTTCTACTCTTATTTCACGTAAACATACAAACATAGTGTCATGTGCGAAAACAACCGATTAAACTTCCATATTTAAACTAGTCAAATATGCTAATTATAAGTAACTGAAATTTGATGTGACGGCATAAAAAAAATATTCCCGTCATTCAAAAATGATTCACGTAATTAAAAATGCGTTAATGGGTCATTTTTTTTTTTTTTTTTTAGTTTATGTATTTATTGTGAAATTGCATTTCGTTATTCAGTCTTAAAAGCTTTACTAAGGTAATTAATAAAAGGAAAATTATGTTTAAAGTAGCGATACCTGGCTTTGTATCTCCTGATAGTTTAATTTCTCAAAGCCCCTCATAGAACAATTCAAAATCAGGTTTCGCTGCTCAAACATAATATTCCCTATACATGTATATCATGATACCATATCATATCAAATCACCATCATATCATAATTTCCTTTTGATAATCATCTAAACTTTAGATTTTTCCTACACCATCATAAAACTGCCGTAACATATAATGCTGTAAATTTAACGACAGGATTCACCCAATTCCCAAATACAGACGCCATTGGACGTGGTTGGATTATATGGACCCGTCCACGGGAAAGGGTACGATGTCAACTCGTGTCGATTCTGATCAGACCTAGAAGTGAGACCTTCTGATCAATGGACGGGCTCATATGTTAAAAGAAGAAATTGCACATAATGAACATGTTCCCCGTGTGTCGCAATGTTGTCTACTCTATTCTTAAAAATGAATTTCACATACGGAAGATTTAACTTATTGCCTCGTTTTCGATGGCATCTACGGCGGATTTGGTGTATGCTGGGAAGGGGTTTAAACTAATATAATGTCCGTAGGCGTTGTTCTGTTTATCGAATGGTCAGAAGTCCCTCTGCATCTTCACACCGGATATAATTTGTAATAACGCTCCAACGTTTAGTTTCTTTATTAATCAGAAATGTTTGATCCACAATGGTGTCACAAGTAAACTATACGTAATCAATTCAGAAAATAACGACTCGTAATTTTTCAAAACATATTAAATTTACAAACCTTAAATTCATATTGTCTATGCAGAATACTTTGATTACTATTCATAATTTGTTTAATGACTTGGAAGGAAATAATAGAAAATATTTAAAAAGTCCACGTAATTCTGGATCAATACGGTAAATGACTTTTTAAGAGGTCTCTAGAGATATGACACCGAAAGTTGTTGTAGGAATAGGCATATGAGTTACCCATATTCGTAACAGTTACAAGTGTAGCAGTGTAGCAGTTATACATGTTTATTCATTGTAACTATCGCATGTCAATGATAAAAGCTACAAAGTTTATAGTCATATATATTTGTGTGTTAAATGTGTAAATATGTAAAACATGCGCTATAAATGTTCAACTGTCCTTATTGTAATATGATTGTTGCACACACGAATATATAACCGCTTGACTGTTTCTACTTATACATGTGGTACCGTCACATAGGTCTTTCAGTGCTTTGATAATAAAACCACTTGAATGTTTCTAAAATAAATAATCATACCCTATACATTTATGCATAGTATTAGTGTTTATATCAATCATGTCTACCATTCAGGTCTTCATGTAAAGATATCTAAAAACAAAGTTTAATATATCTGAAATAAATATTTAAACTTTTTTCTTTGCCTTTATTACCCAAACACTGCAACAGGTTACCAGCTTATCCACACATACTGTGGTACCGTTCCACAGGACTTTCATTGCTTTGATAATACTTTTGTATTCTCGTAAACTTGATGAGGCACGGTAAATTAGGACTCTTTCCCTGATACGCTTCTTAAAAGTCGCATGTATTAAACAGTCTTAGTAATAGAACTCAAAAATCTGAAAAATATCAAAACTTATTAATTGAATGCAGCAGTTGACATTGTGGGGGGAAATGAGAATTTGCTCTTTCTGCACATAATGCCTTCTGTATTTGTGAAACTTTTCACTGATCGGTACTCACTTCAGCGTAGGGGAAAATAAGAAGCTTTATTTTAGCTCTGTTTTTGTGTTTTCCCGCTATAGATTCATGGTTGTGAATCACGTGCCTTTATACGACAGAAAAATGGCGTTACAAATTTGGACCATGAAACAAGTCAACTTTACATTTATCCATATTTATTTCTAAATCTCACCCTGACCAAATTATGTGATATGTGAAACTGGTTCCTCTTATATGCAGTTTATAAATGAGCCGGGTCTAGCGGTTAGACGTCTTTATACATCTGCGAACAGTGAAGACTCAGGAGAGGATGTGCATCATGATACATGGTATACATACCTAATTGCACGTTCTGACAAAAAACTTATCTCATAAGCAGCTGAAATAGGTTTGTTGCAGTATATATATTAGCGTTGCTTAATGCAGACCTTCGTGTATTTTTTACATGTTCAGAGAAGAAACAGAATGCACAATGATTTAATCTCATTCTAACGACACTCATTGTTAGAAGGTTATTGAAACATTATGCGACACATTGGCGAACAGTGTTAGAACCAGATCAGACTGAAAATATGCGCATGATAGTCTGAATCTACATCAGTCGCAAATGCCTTAGGGTCGGTTTTCTCAAAGCAAATATCATAATATAGATGGTATAACTAAGCACTGTTTAATGGGGGAAACGACTGGGAACGTAATCTCTTTAATCATTCAGACCAAATAGGTTGATACGGTAGTTTTGTGAATATTTGGGAGAAAGTGTATAAAACGAAACTTGATCAAACAAACGTTCACGAATGAACTATCTGTACCTATTTTCGACTGCCCAGGTCCGAATGGTGTATTAACGTATCCGCGGTCAGTTGATTTTCACAACAGATAATGTATAATTCAAGTATTTAATGACTTAAAATACAAACAATAATACGGTAATCAACGTTTCCACATACTATGTGTGAGCGAGCAGATCGCATATGTACATGTACGAGCGTCGAACAAATACGATGACATATTTGACGAGATCAATCCATGCAGTCTGATATGGATCTTCTCTTATCGTCATTTAGTGACAGAGGATTTTAGTAGTCAACAATCTTTTTTCCCAAACAAAATATGTTACTGTAGAGCAGACAGTTTTGTTCTACACTTGTCCTTAGTACCCCAGTATTTGCTTTATTGGATCATACTTAAATTATCCTAGTTGTTGGTCGCGATAGCTCAGTCGGTAAAGGGTTGAGAGTTCAAATTCCTGCTCGGCCATTCTTTCTCTCCGATGATTTGACAAAAGTGATTTTTCTTCCTAAACTTTGTCCTGCAAATGTCTCATGTACACGATATGTAAAGTAGACCCTTAGACAAAGTTCAGATTAAAGAATTAAGTCGCAAAATAACAATGCAATGAGATGAATCAGTCCACTTTAAGCACTTATACTAGTTACAAAAATATCATTTTATATTCGCAATCTCACTGTTTTCAATCCACAACGGAAGTCGGAGGCTTTGATATATAGGATTTTATATTGACGATCTCACGGTTTTCAATCTACAATGGAAGACGGAGGCTTTGATATATGTTTTTATACTGACGATCTCACGGTTTTCAATCTACAACGGAAGTCGGAGGCTTTGATATATATGTTTTTATATTGACGATCTCACTGTTTTCAAGCTACAACGGAAGACGTAGGCTTTGATATATATGTTTTTATATTGACGATCTCACTGTTTTCAATCTACAATAGATTACGGGTGTTTTGAAATATCAAAATGTTTGGTACTGGTTGGTAACGGTTTGAAATAATTCTTCTTATCGCTATAGAAAACGATTCAACACTTGTCGCCCACTTAAACAAAGCACGAGCTTTTGGTTGTCAAGTTGTACATCTCCGTCTACCGTTGTAGATTGAACACAGTGAGTCTGACGTCAGATGATCCTAAGTGTTTTCACATGTCATCTTATGAATCGGGGACTTTGTCCATTTCACTTCATAAACACGCGGAAAATAATAGTAAACGCTCAAGTATGATGTTAACAAAAACAATGGAAAAGATAATTACAAAACTTATCAACATATCAACGTTCAATGAGACGAGTATAATGTTAGGCAACCATTTCTCACATACGTCAAGTCATCATCAGATGACACATCGAGACAAACATATGGAGCATTGTTATAAATGAAACAATACGAATTTAACATTCCATTGCAAAATGAGAAATTGCTCATTGTGAACAAAATATCTTTTCCCACTTTTTATACCACATAAGTAAGTTTTAGGTGCGTAAAAATCGTGGAAAGGGTTAAACAAAGAAACATCACATGTATTACTAGATAATATCGATGTCGACCATTTTGCGAGTATGATCCTAGAAATCAAAGCCTGTCGCTCCTCCATTAAAAAGTATGTACTTAGTGATTCCATCTTAATATGACCGGCGCTCTGGGAAAACCAACGCTAAGGCAATGGCTATGAGGGTAGATCCAGACCAGCATGCACATACGTACAGTCTGATCTGATTCTAAACTGTTCACCAATGAGTCACCTAATGTTAAATAAACTTTTGAAATTAATGTCAATTTGAATGATATTAAATGTACGTGCATAGTTATTCTTATTTAAACGTGTAACAATTAGACTAGGGCTGGTTTGCTAAGTATGTATAACTACAACACATATACCTCTGCTGCCTATAAATGTTAAGGGGCAACACTTACAGTTCTTTGGCACAATATGAATTAACATATGTATAACATATATTTAATGGGCCTACTTTTCCAGTTATTTGACACATTGTGTATTTACATATGTATAACATATATGTTATGTGGCTACACTTCCAGCTCTTTGGCACATTGTGTTTATACGTATGTATTACATATATGTAATGGGGCTACACTTCCAGTTCGTTGACACAATGGTTATTTACATTTGTATAACATATATGTAATGGGGCTACACTTCCAGTTCTTAGGCACAATGTGTATTTACGTATGTATAATATATATGTAATGTGGCTAAACTTCCAGTTCTTTGGCATAATGTGAATTTACATTTGTATAACATATATGTAATGGGCAACACTTACAGTTCTTTGGATCAATATGAATTTACATATGTATAACATATATGTAATGGAGCTATACTTCCAGTTCTTTGACACAATGTGTATATACGTATGTATAAAATATATGTTATGGGGCGACACTTCCAGTTCTTTTACACATTGTGTATTTACGTATGTATAACATATATGTAATTGGGCTAGCCTTCCAGTTCTTTGACACAATGTGTATATACGTATGTATAACATATATGTAATGGGGCTAAACTTACAGTTCTTTTACACATTGTGTATTTACGTATGTATAACATATATGTAATGGGGCTGCACTTTTAGTTCTTTTCCACATTGTGTATTTACGTATGTATAACATATATGTAATGGGGCTACCCTTCCAGTTCTTTGACACAATGTGTATATACGTATGTATAACATATATGTAATGGGGCTAAACTTACAGTTCTTTTACACATTGTGTATTTACGTATTTATAACATATATGTAATGGGGCTGCACTTTTAGTTCTTTTACACATTGTGTATTTACGTATGTATAACTATATGTAATGAGGCTATACTTCCAGTTCGTTGACACAATTTGTATATACATATGTATAACATATGTGTAGTGGGGCTACACTTCCAGTTCTGTTACACATCGTGCATTTACGTATGTATAACATATATGTAGTGGGGACAGTTCTTTGACACAATGTGTATTTTACATATATGTAGTGGGGCTACACTTCCAGTTCTTTTACACTCCAGTGAAACTGTACAAAGTCTTCATCGTACGCAGATGTATTAAGACCCCAAATCGCTACACGTTACTCATATATAAACTGTAAATAAGGGGAACCAGAATAGGTGCTTTGAGACTACTGGTGTGAGAAAACCAGGAAACATATGAATAGACGAACCGACCGCCGTGATATAACTGACAATTGTTGAAAACAGTGTTACACTCAGTCAAACAATTCCATAAGTTGTTTCAGGGTCAAAATGGACTATTTGTACCGCAATGATTCGTTCGTACATCCAACCTTAAAACGCGCGTGATTCACGACTATGACTATTTAAAGGAATGATAGCTTCGCAAATAAAGTCGAGATCAAGTTAAGACTGTTACTTTGCACATGGAAATGAAAATATAAAATCAGTTTGCATGCGACAATGAAACAAGGGTTATCAATAACTTCGATGAGATACATGGTAACTCTGTTTGTACTCAAAGACAGTAACAAAGCTGTTAACATTTCAGTAATTTCAGTTATTGATTAGCCTGGTTTCGAAACATTTGTATCTTTGCCATTTTCGATGAAGAATGACTTGTCGCTGTGCAAATATATCTGTATGTCTGTATTATCTTTTAACACCACATATACGCATGCCGCTTGCGATTTATCGTAATTTTTGTAGACAAACCTTAACACGCTGGCATAAATGTAATTGCTTGTTTACGTTCTGGTAAGTTAATACATCTATTACAGAACAAGTAAGACTGATATATAATTGATTAAATGTTAATAGTATTGATGTGGTTAATTTATTTTTAAAAATTTCATGTGAAACTGAGCCCTAGTGGGTGAGTCTACCAGGTAATATATAACAAATAACATTGTTAAGACATTGTTTTACAACAATGAGATAGACATTCATTTTGAAACATAAACGTTTGCAAATATTATCACGTTTACAACTGTTCTAAGTATTTGAATGGAATAACATATTTGGTTTTATTAAAAATCCCAAAAGTAAATGACAATGTCTAGACAGACATTTTTAAAACCCTTTCCCACAATTTCCATGACGATGTACAGATTAGGATATGCATTAGTAAATACGATTCGCATGTCTTTATAAATATTAATATATACATTAGTACATACGATTCGCATGTCTTAATCAAGTCATTTTAACCAATATAACGTGTAAGAATTACACCCACAACAAATATCTTAAATAAAACCTCGTATTTTCATTGCATCCGTAATGAACAAGAAATAAATAATGAAACGTTTCCCAAATACAGAAGGCCTTATCAGCAGAAAGAGCAATTTATCAATGTCTCACAATGTCACAGCTCCATTTTAAGAATAACATTTTCATGTTCTTACGTTTCAGATTTTGTATTTGTTTTACTAAGATTTTTCAAAGCAGTCTACTCATAAGAAGCATATCAGGGAAATTGTAAGTCCCTACATGTATTTCCTGTGACGTATCAAGATTTAGCTAACGGAGCAGTATAACACCGAGACATCATAAATCCCCGTACCATATCGACATCAACATACTGTTGCTCGCTGGTCCCCGAACCATATCGACATCAACATACTGTTGCTCGCTGGTCTCCAAGAAGACGATTGTCATGGATCTGTTTAGACTTAGGCTTGTTTTTATTGTATGTATACTTTACACCACCATATCCTGCGGACGCTCCGAACCAAGTTGCTCGAAATTTGATTACGAAGAAAAGTTATTAGAAAAGATGATCAAAATGGAGGATAAATTTGACAAGATGGAAAAGGCGTATACAGAATCAAAGGCAGATTTTGCAGAAGAAAAGAAGAAAGTTCAAGAGGAAACTAATACCATGAAAGCAACAATTGAACAATTCGTTGAAGACGGTGCTCAAAAGTTAACCACCATGAAAGCAACAATTGAACAATTCGTTGAAGACGGTGCTCAAAAGTTAACCACCATGGAAGACGACGTAAAGAATGAGAAAGAAAGAATGGTGAAAGAGGTTAATGATGCAAGTGCTGCCACAGAACGGACCCTTCAAGAGAATGAAGCGAAACTGGTGAGACTTTCTGGTGACCTGCGAGTGTTTCAGAATGAGACTATAAGTGACCTTACAGGTAAATACGTAACTTATGTTTTTATATGTGAACAGTTTCTCGGGCTTTAAGGTCTTAAAACATCTTCGTTTCGACATCACGCGGATGCTTTAAGGCCCAAAAGCGTTTTGATTCGTATGAAGCAGACGAATTTTGAAAACATTGTGGCAAAATTTCAATGCTATCACTTCTGTTATTTTTAATGCGAGTAGAGTCTTGGGATCACGCAGATGCTATAAGGCCCGAAAGCGTCAGAGGCGGGTCTAATTAATAAACCCGTTCACACTTGCAGACGCAATTTGATACATTTCCAGCAGACGACTCTTGAAATTTGTTCGTCCCATGACTTTAATCAACACCTTGTATTTTAAAAAGAAAATTTGAAACTTTGCGGCAATACATGGCGTGCAAGGGTAGAGGGATAGTCTATTCGAATTTGTTTTATAATCATTTCAACCTAATTCAAAACACAATATTAGCCTCAATCCATTTGTATGAGTGGTATTTCAACCCAATCGAAATCGTACAATGTTTAATTGAATTTGGCATTGTTGCAGATTTGACACTTTTTCAGACAAAAAATTAAATTAGGTCAGCGTTTTGTTTATTTATACAATTTTCGGAAAAGGGGAGACATGATCAGAAACAACCCAAACTAATTCTTACACGTGTGAAGTTTATAAAAGTACATCCGAATTAGACTACTAAATGCCACAAAAGGGTCCGACTCCCGGAAGCTCAATCGGTAGCGACGCGCCCTGTCAATTCAGGGGTTGTGAGTTCGAACCCGAGCTCAGCCAACATTCTTACCGACATTTGACAAAAGTCCATGCGACAAGTGTCATTAGTCTTTCACCAATGGGCGAACAGTCTATGTGAAATAGATGCCAGTTGCCTGGAAAGTATGTTGTGTGGAGTTCTGGTGTGAGAAAGCCATAAAACACATGAGTAGTAGAACTGGTCGCCGTGATATGACTGATTTTCTTTTTGAAAAGGGATGTATTTAGATATTCTAACCTCGGGCGGCGTATGTAAATTCAAATTTGTTTTGTGGATTCGGCTAGCTCTTGCCAGAGTGCTGGATTGCTGGATATGTTAGGACGTACTAAATACAGTCAAGATATTCCGATAAGGTTGACATCTGTTTGATCTTTCTTCGCATTCTGTCGATCGCATTTTCATTTTTTACCTGTCTCTCTCCTTATACCAACTCTATATTTTTGCTCATTCTGTCGATTAGTCTTTTTTATTTTTATATCCGTTTCTCTCATTATATCAACTCTTATTCTGTTGATCATCTCCTTTCCATTATTATATATGTCCCTCTCATTATATCAAATTGTGTGCTTATGTCTTGTTTAATACATCTCGCAGAACCAGATAAAATGCTTTGTTTTGCTGGCGCACCTGAATATACACTAGTCGTTAATGTCTTACGTTTTGTATTCCGAGATGATTTATCCCTCACTCAGTTTATCTCGTCATGCATTTTGAAAGAATTGTCTATATCCAATACACTGTGTGTTTCTGTGTTAATTCAAACAGCACAAAGTCAGATCAGACTGCGCTGACGAACCTTGATCTGCGCTAGTCGCTCGGTTGGATTTAGCAGAGCACCGACCATTTACCTCTCACACCGTTCATCTCGTTACGCATTCTTAAAGTCTTGTCTATATCTATCAAAGTGTGTGTCTCTGTGTATTGGTATATACCTAGGAGTCAGATCAGACTGCACTAACCAACTCACGAATCTAGATGTTCACATCTGGCTTATGCTTTATGATTGGTATCTCTCACTCAGTATATTTCTTCAATAATTATTGAAGGGGTCCAAATCTATGACAATGTGTGTCTCTGTGTTGTGGTATATACCGAAGAGTCAGATCAGGCTGCACAGATAGATCCCGAATCTAGATGTTCACATCTGGCATATGTTTTATGATTAGTATCTCTCAATTGGTATATTTCGTCAAGAATAATTTGAAGGGAGACGGATCTTTAAAATGTCTGTCTCTGTCTTGTGGTATATACCAAAGAGTCAGATCAGGCTGCACAGACCGCTTGCGAATCTAGATGTACACATCTGGCATATGTTTTATGATTAGTATTTCTCAATTGGTATAATGTGTCAGTATTATTTAACGGGGTCTGTATCTATCAAACTGTCTGTCTCTGTGTTGTTGTTTACAAATAGGATCAGGGTCTACACTACTTTATGGTTGGTTTTCGCAGAACGCCGCCCTTAAATTCTATCTCTCACTCGGTATATTTTGTCATCTGTGTTGTTTACAAATAGCAGGGCCAGATCAGGCTTCTCTTATTTGCTCAATATATACTACTTGCTTAAGTTTTATGGTTGATATCTCTCACTGTTTATTTTGTGAAACATTTTTTGACAGTGTCCGTATCTATCTAAATTAGTGTTTCTGTGTTGATGTATATAGTACGGAGCAAGATCAGGCGACACTTACTTACGGGCGAACCTGGATTTATACCACTTGCTTAAGCTGTATGGTTGGTATTTGTTGACAATGTCCGTATCTATTTAATTGAGTGTTTCTGCGTTGATGCATATAACGCGGAGCAAGATCAGGCGACACTGACTTGCGGGAGGATCTGGGTCTATACCACTTGCTTAAGCTTTATGGTTGGTATTTGTTGACAATGTCCGTATCTATTTAATTGAGTGTTTCTGTGTTGATGTATATAGCGCGGAGCAAGATCAGGCGACACTGACTTACGGGAGGATCTGGGTCTATACCACTGGTTTAATCTTTATCGTTGGTATCGCTCACTCCGTTTATTTTGTGAAACATTATTGGACATTGTTCGTATCTATTAAACTGTGTTGATGTATATAGGGCGGAGCAGGATCAGGCGACACTGACTTACGGGCGGATCAGGATCTATACTACTTGATTAAGCTTTATGGTTTGTTTTCGCAGTACGCCGCCCTTAAATGATATCTCTCCCTCGGGTATATTGTGTCAATCATTAAAGGACCGTATCTGTATCTATCAAAGTCTGCTTCTCTGTGTTGTTCACAATTGAAGGGCCAGATATGGCTGTACTGAATCGCTGGATCTATACTGCTTGCTTGTGTTTTATGGCTGATTTTCTCATGTTTCCCATTGTCTGGTCTGGACACTAACCCTTTCCCACATATAAAGAAAACTGCAGCAGACTACTTTGAAATGATCAAATCACAAATATCGAAAATATCTACAAATGAAATTGTAGTTATTGTATAAAGTTGAAAACATTGTGGCAAAAGGAGATATTTCTTGTTTTGAGCAATTTCTTCTTTTGTTACAATGTTTTCAAAAGACGTCAGCTGCAGAAGCGTCAGAAAGCGTATGTAGGAAAGGGTTAATGGTTGATTTTATCCTAGGGCCGTTGATATATGTCTCCCATTGTCTCGTCACACTTTTGAATTGTTTTATAGTTTTATTTTCATTCTTCCTACAGGTCTGTTAAAAACACCCGACGTATTTTTCACGGCCAAGGACCTCGTCGACAGGACATTATCAACTGGTCAGATATTCGTTTTTCCCACACTCGTAGAGAACAGAGGTGAAGGTTACAATAAGGCAAGTGGTGTCTTTACAGCGCCTGTTGACGGGGATTACATCTTCACCACACAGCTGTGTAATACTCGTAATCAATATGTCCATTTAGCTTTTGTCGTAGATGATAAGATACAGAAACCAATGACAATCTATGAAAAGAGTGCGATCACGTGTGCCACTGCTACTCTTATGTCACGACTCAAAGCAGGAGCTCGTGTAGCCATTAAGTGTACGAGTACCTCGTATGTCTACTCCGATAGCACACACTATGGGAGTCATTTCTCTGGCTATCTCCTGAGAAAGTATTTACCGTAATACCAAGCGTAAATGTTAATACACTTTCTTTAGAATACGCGTGCTGATGAGGTAATTATTAATCACATGTGTTTGCTTATAAAAGAAACTGTACATGTATATTGAAACTTTAACCCCTGTTCAACATTCATCAATTCTGCAGAAGACGACTTTGAAAACAACAAGGCACAAATTTGGAAAAAGTCCACAAATTAAAATATTATTACTTAACAGAGTAGAAAACATTGTGACAAAATGTGGTATTTTTCATCATGTGTGCATTTTCTTCTTTTAACATATGAATACACGAAAAAGGTACAAATCGATATTTCTGAACAGTGTATGTTCAGATCAGCATGTCAATCTCCTCAGTCTTATCAGAATGTACACGAGTTAACTTACTCTTCTAACTAGCTTTTACAAGTTATATGTGAGACAGTGTAGCTCTTGATCAGACAGTGAGAATGTACACGAGTTAACTTACTCTTCTAACTAGCTTTTACAAGTTATATGTGAGACAGTGTAGCTCTTGATCAGACAGTGAGGATGTACTTGCTGATCTTGATCCACCCTGTAAACAAAAAGCAACGTGTATCTTTACCTATGGACAGGATGCGTCAAAGTGCGTCCGTATTTGGAAAACGAGTTGCTATTAATTGTTAAACAATAACTATTTTAAAATGTTTAAACAACTTCTATCAATTTTTAAACAACTACTATTCATTTTCAAACAATAACTATTAATTTTCTTACAATTACTTTTCATTTTTAAATTACTATATATGTAAGTGGTATCACTTGGATAGCATTGAGTGAGCATATATAGTTATGCTTAATTCGACTTGGTGCATTGGTGCACGAAATTACTAACATGTACAGACAGTGGACTCGCGATAATTCGAACATGGGATAACCCGAACATATCGTTTAACTCGAACCATTTCCATGAACGGAGATGTTCATCAAAACAGTGTAGCAGCAGTACGACCAATTAGAACTCTCACTGTGCTGTTTTCTTGATATGATTTTATCTGTGGATCGCTATTCACAACACATACATAAGAAGATATAAATTACTGGCAAACTGATTCAGTATAAAACCAGCGATAACAGTATAGATGAAGTACACTAATTTTATATAAATTCAACAATCATTCGAGCACTTCTTCTTCATATGGTTTTATCAGGGGGTCATTATTCCCTAAAATACATAAGTATAAATGAATTACTCGCAAACTAATCAAGATTACATTCAGCGATAACTCGAACATTTCGATAACTCGAGCTAACTTCAGTGTCCCTTTCAAGTTCCAGTTATCACGAGTTCACTGTATGTAATGTCAATATCTATTTAGGCGTCGGTAGTTGTGGACATTCATTGAAATACGCACGTGTATGCAAGTTATATGTGAACAGTGTAGATTGTGATCAGACTGTGCGTATGCACGTAATGTTGTAAGACAATCGGTGATAATTCTCTTTAACCCTTTCCAACACACGGTAATGACGGTGTGTGTCCCTTTAAAATGCGCGAGTAATTGTGTAAGACAATCGGTGATAATTCTCTTCAACTTGTTCTAACACACGACACATCTGAAGTAGATAACTTTGGAACATTAAGGGGAAATATGGAAAATCTCTTTAGATAAAGGTTAAGTTTAAGACTAGAGTTGAAAACATTGTGGCAAAGGTCATCTGCTTCAGATGCGCAAGAAAACATTTGAATGAGAAAAAGAGTTAAATAAATAATGATATGTAACTAGGCTTTTAAATATAGAAGTGCTATATTGCTGGCAAAGGCAATTATTACGTAACGTTACTTCGGACATTGACATTGGTCATCATGTGTGATATTCAAAACCCACAGCAGAGCATGACAAACCCTTATGCAAATGATTACCGAATTTCACAGGAATTAACAGAATTTAGATTGACGATACTTGCTAAAGCATTACATGTTCAGAAGACAACACACTGAAAACTCTTTTATTTAAACATTCTTGTTTCAGTAAATGAAAGAACATTTTGTTCGGTTTAACATTTAGATATTTGAGCCACGGCTGGCGTTTCTTTGCGGTCTTTTTTCCTCGCCGATTACAATTATCGACTGACAACTGGTCCTACACTTCATTGCGTGTTTATAAGTCACACGTATACTTTCTATTTTAATGCCAACTATCAATTAGGTTCACATCTTTTATACTCCGATCTTAAGATATGTACCATTTGTATCAGAACTGTATATATGTATGAATTATAATCTAAGTTGGCCATAATTAAAAATATTTGTAAAACATAATTTGTGTTTTTTTAGTTCACAGTGGCGCATTTAAAATGAATTGACCCGCTTGTTAAGCCAGGCAGGAAAGCGGACATTTGTAGTCTAAGTTCGTTTCCGAGGGGTATAGATGGGACCATATATTTATGGATTTTATTTATGTTCCGCATCCTGTCTGGTATTTAAGATGCCTGCCGATCAAACGGTTATAAATTCAGTTTTTTAAAGAATATCCAGGAATGGTGTAGATGTCTGTATGTAAGAAAACAACGCATGGATCTCTGTATATCGGTTCTGGTGGATAGATTGCAATGCCAAGTAATGCATTAGTGTAATACCTTCTTTGAATGCCAAGTAAAATAGGCATCTCTTATACCAGAACGGCTCAAAACTATAATTGAGCTCGCCACTTCTTAAATGTAGATTCTAGTCGGCCTGTCAATCTTCTTCGTCTTACCACAATCTACACAAGTTGAAAGAATATTCTAAAAGCTTACGTAAATAAGCGTAAACAGTGTAAATCGTGATCAGACTATGCAAATACATCGGTTGATCGGGATCTATACTACTTATGAAAGCTAACAAGTACCTTTTCCTATCCACGGGCCCATTAACGTGCTCCAAACATTAGACATTCTGCCTTGCATATGCAACGTATTCAATGGGATGTTCTACAGTAAAACAGTTTTAGTGATATGCAAGGATATTTATGTGCAAAAGGAAAATGCCTGTGAACGATGAAAACAAGGCAGATTTCTTTCTGTTTAAATAAAACCAAATCGACCACTAATGTGTCTTTCTCCAATACTCGTTCAGTTCATAATGTCATTAAACTTTATTAGAATAGAACTGGTTCCCATACTGTTTAGTTGGACATTTACAGTTTCTTCAAAGCTCGGAAACAGAACTAGCAGACTTATGGTCAAAGGGAGATAACACCGATAAGAAAAGTAATCAATAAAAGTTATTTCTATTGATAGATAGAATTGGTGCCATAAAATTAACCATAAATCTACTACATGTCATATCAATAAACATGAAATGATTACGGTTACAAATAAAAATATTATAACTGCAGGTTGTAAGTGTAAAAGGATTAAAGGAATCCATTATATGGACGTTCGACAGAATTAACCTAATCCTGACCCATGTAGAAGTATATGAAATACTATTATGGCGTGTCCTAGGCCTCCGCCGTGGTAGAGTGGTTAGCCCTGGGGATTTTTAACCAGGCGTCCCGGGTTCGATCCCCAGTCACTGCACTGTGGTCGTGGTAGAGTGCCCTTAGGCAGGGCACATTTGCTAGCCTAGTACTTGTTTGATAACCCAGGGATCATGAATAAGTGAACTGTCGCCGTGATATAACTGGAATAATGTTGAACACGGCGTAAAACCACAACAAAACAATATGACGAATATGATGGGCCCGTATTCACTAAACTTTCAACTTTGTACTTTGGACTGAATCTTAAACTAAATCCAAAGTCCGCTTTTTGGATTCCCGAAGATTTAGATTTAGTTGTATTCACCAACGTGTTTTAAACCCGTCTCAATTTAGTCCAGTTTGTAAATATCGTAAGGGGCCGCACATTACCCTGGTTCCCGAATTATTAATAGAGCCAAAAGAAAGTCAGAACCTTTCCTCAACAGTCTAATTTTAGATTTTCATTTTATCGCTATTTCACATACATGTAGGATTAGCTGGCATGTCAATGTTTCATTCGATCTCTCTGTTCATTTGCGTTGTTTTAATAATCGGATTTTCATGTCTACATAAAAGGGAGCAAACAGGTCGTTTCTCCATTATATCTCTTAAATTACCCAAACAATCCCTATGTTGTGGGTACACAGTGGGACGATTCGTTTGATATTCTAAATACATGTCTTATCTAGGGCTATGATATGTGCATTTAACATCAGATTTAAAATATGAGCTTTTATTCCAACACGCGTGATCGCCTCAGTGGTGTCGTGGTAGAGCCCCCGCTTCAGGTGCGCTAGGTCTAGGTTTCGATCTCCGGCCAGGTCATACGGTAGTAATGAATATCTCTCCTTGTCCCTTAAGATTGTGTTTATCATTAAGACTTATTCGCTGGTGTTAGGCTCGATGGACCAGCAGTACTGGCAACTCGCCCCGTAATAATCGCCGGGAAATAACTGAAAATTGTTGAAAGCGTTCTAAAACACCATAACAATAAACAACGCAAAATCCACTATGCGCATTCCATAGTCCACACATCATACGATTAGATGAACATAGATACAATGTATATGTAATGACAGGAGTTTAATTTCTAAATTGAATTTGTAGAGTTCTCGCCCATAATATGAAGAGGCTATTGTCGAATGGTACCCTTGTTGGAAACAAGTTTGAACCACTAATTATAAGTATTATATGTGAAAGAAGTAGAAACCATCTTGGCAAAATTAGTAAATGCTCACGATAAGCAACTTTACCTTTTACCAAAATGTTTTCAATTGTCCTCTGCTGCACATAAGTCAAACTGCAGGTAGGATAGGGTTAACTAGTGTATAGAAGATGTGGCTTGACCCTTCACAACAGCTAGAGGACTTTGGATACATCTTGGTAAAGGTATGAAAATATCTATAACCCTTTCCCTTATACAGGAAATCTACAACAGAGGACTTTGGATACATCTAGGTAAAAATATGAAAATATCTATAACCCTTTACCTTATACAGGTGCTTTCTGAAACATTTGAAACTTTTTAACAAATAATTAAGTCGACTAGATCGGGAAAGGGTTAGTGTCGGGTTATACAACATTATCGATACTGAACTCACTACCTCTGCAGCATTTCGATTAACCTACCAAAGCTGTGATGTATAATTTCAGCATTCAATATATTTCTAATTTCTATTTACATTTCATTTCGCTAATAAAATAATGCAAACGGTTGCTGACACACGCGTTCGTTGGTTACATACGCAGAAATATCGTTCGGGGTATAATTACTGTATAAGAAATATCAATCAGGGTATAATTACTGTATAAGAAATATCAATCGGGGTAAAATTACTGTATAATAAATATCAATCGGAGTTTAATTACTGTATAATAAATATCGATCGGGTATAATTACTGTATAATAAATATTGATCGGGGTATAATTACTGTATAAGAAATATCAATCGGGGTATTATTACTATATAAGAAATATCGATCGGAGTTTAATAACTGTATAATAAATATCGATCGGGATATAATTACTGTATAATAATTATCAATCGAGGTATAATTACTGTATAAGAAATATCAATCGGGGTATAATTACTGTATAAGAAATATCAATCGGGATATAATTACTGTATAAGAAATATCAATCGAGGTATAATTACTGTATAAGAAATATCAATCGAGGTATAATTACTGTATAATAAATATCAATCGATGTATAATTACTGTATAATAAATATAAATCGAGGTATAATTACTGTATAAGAAATATCAAATAATAACTGTATAAGAAATATCAATCGAGGTATAATTACTGTATAATAAATATCAATCGGGGTATAATTACTTTATAAGAAATATCAATCAGGGTTTAATCACTGTATAAGAAATATTAATCGGGGTATAATTATTGTATAAGAAATATCAATCGGGGTATAATTACTGTACTTAAAAAAGTAAATGGCTCATACACACTATAAATAAATATATTTATATATATATATTCACTTTTTCGTTATAGTTGGGTTTCATGAAACAGAATTTAATTGGCTACTTCCAATAAAATATGTTCATTTACCCCTTCCAACATATAGACGCTTTCTGACGCCATGCCACTGCAGCAGACACACTTTGAAATGAGAAAATTCTCATAATGAGCATTTTACCTTTTGTCACAATGATTTCAACTCTTTTCAATAATTAATTAATTATACTTTCATTTTCCATATTTTGCCCAGATGTTTTCAAAGTCGTCTGCTTCAGATGTGCTGTATACATGTGTGACAGACGAGTGTGGTTTGTACTAATCACCAGATTCAAACGATATAAGAGGGCGTTGACGTTGATGTACTTTAACCTTGCAAACTCTACATGGTATATCTATGTCTCTCTGAGACACTTATCGTGAGAAATAATCATGAACACGCAGACAACTTGGCATCGTTCGGAGATTTCTGTCTGGTTTTGTCGACATACATATAATCTGCGTCGAGGGAAAGATCGATTGATTGGAGTGTTTAACACCATTTCTAACAATTGTTCAATAATAATCACGGCGACCAGTTTATCTAACCACGTGTTTCTAGGCTTTCTCACACTAGTACTACACAAAACAGCAACTGCCCGCTTTTCCACATACGCTGTTAGCCCATTGAGGAATTACACTTGTCGCATTGACTTTTGTCGAATTCACAGCCCTAGTCGCTGTCGACTGAGCTACCGGCCCTTGGTGCATCGAGAGAAAATGGCTTCCATCAAACATATTATAGGCTTATGTTGAAGCATCAGTCGATGCTTGTCCTGCAGACGTATATCAGAGCTTTCATTATCAATGCACATGTTTAATATTTATACAGACGTGTATCAGAGCTTTCACTATCAATGCACATGTTTAATATTTACACAGACGTATATCAGAGCTTTCACTATCAGTGCACATGTTTAATATTTACACAGACGTGTATCAGAGATTTCATTATCAGCGCACATATTTAATATTTATACAGACGTATATCAGAGATTTCATTATCAGTGCACATTTTTAATTTTTACATAGACGTGTATAAGAGCTTTCACTATCAGTGCACATATTTAATATTTACACAGACGTATATCAGAGCTTTCACTATCAGTGCACATGTTTAATATTTACACAGACGTATATCAGAGCTTTCACTATCAGTGCACATGTTTAATATTTACACAGACGTGTATCAGAGCTTTCACTATCAGTGCACATATTTAATATTTACACAGACGTATATCAGTGCTTTCATTATCAGTGCACATGTTTAATATTAACACAGACGTATATCAGAGCTTTCATTATCAGTGCACATGTTTAATATTTACACAGACGTATATATCAGAGCTTTCATTATTAGTGCACATGTTCAATATTTACACAGACGTATATCAGAGCTTTCATTATCAGTGCACATGTTTAATATTTACACATACGCGTTCCAGCGATTAGAATGATTTGTAAGTCTACTAAAATTTTCAGAATGCAGGTTATTGTATCAATGGCATGAGAGTAGTTACCATTTCCCTCGCGCAAACGTATTTGGATGCATCTGCAACAGACGATGTCAGATTTTTTTTTGGTGGTTAGAATGTAAACCTTTTGAATCAGTAAACAAGTCTTTGATTCTCTTGTCGGTTCATACCAAAAACTTTAAAATGGCTTCCTTCCTTTACACTCAGGGCAGTGGGGATGACATTATGACTGATTTATCCTGTCAAGATACATAAAAGCATTACACTGTACGAAGGTAGAACATTGGCCTCTCGTACCAAAGGTCCCGGGTTCGAATCCAGTGTCGAGCTGTATCTCCCTTTTTTTTCCACACAAACGTCGCGAGAACAGGTATAGTCTAAAAAAGGAAGCAAACATCGAGCGTGATTAATATAAGCTGAAAGCTTATTTCGCAATCGATGTAAAATAAATAAGTATAAACGCAATACAGTTTGATGATTGTATACCCAGAATGCATGAGTGTTTGTTTATAATACGGCCATCCCTAGCTGTAACAACCCATCAAAATCACCTATAACAAGAGCTGTCTCGTGACAGCACGCTCGACTATTCGAAAGCTTGTCAGTAAAATGTTTTTTTGTTTGTTCTGAGAACATGTATATTGTGTAGTTGTGTTAGAATTAAGGTCAAAGATATGAAACTTGTTTTAAGACCTTTGTAAATGTACATTACATGCAAAACACTCTCAGTTTTTATTCTTCGAATAGTTGAGCTAAAAACTCCGATAATTTATTTTTTGTGTGGGGGATTACAGGTAGAGTGGATACATGATAATCATGATGTCACAAGCAATATAATTTGAAAGTTTAGTGAAGAAATATTAAGAAATGGCAAAATAATTGTTGACTAAGTTATTATGACAAAAAGGAGCATAACTTTGTTAAATGTGACCTTGACGCAAAGACTTTATTTGCATCACATACCTGTTATCTTAAACAGAATAATTTTAAAGTTTGGTGAAGAATTATTGAGAAATGGTAAAGTAATAGCTTAGGTTATGTTTTTGTGATAGAAACTAAGTTGAAAAAGGGGCATAACTGTACAAATATGGTTGCAGTATATGCTGCAGTTGTCTATATTGTCATTAGAAACAAATATGCAAAGTTTGAAGTAAATATGTTTGATGGTATAGAAGATATTAGTATTTTTTAAACAAATAAACCAACGTAGACGCCGTCACCGACGCCGACGCCGGGGCAAGTGCAATAGTCTCCTTATTCTTCGAATATTCAAGCTAAAAATGGGAAGAAATGGTTAATTTCTGATACATGAATATTTAAATGTTCTGGGAAAAAGAGAAATCGCTCAATATGTTTACTGCACAGGCATCAAGTAAAGACAAGACCATGACCTAGTATGACCCGCACTATCTAAAAAGACAAATGTTTTTAAGGCAAATTCTCTGACACCATTTCATGAATTTGAAAAAAATGCAGTTTCAAGAGTGTTCACAAGGTTTGTTTTAAGATTGGACCAGGTGACTTTTCTTTTTAACCCATGGTTCCTTTTCTTAAAATTATCAAAATGTTTTCAAAAATACTTCAAGGACATTTTCAGGTATTCAAGGAATCAAAATATGATCAATTCATTAATGATGACTGATGATCCAAGAAGCTTATGAAAAGAAATGCAATACACCATTCAACCTTTTTCAGAGCCCCGGTAACTCTATCAATCCAGGTGTTGTGACCTCAAACACCAGCTCGGCTAACATTGTCCGATGTTTGACAAAAATCAATGCGACAAGCATCATACATCTTCTACCGATGGGCTAACAGAATATATGGAAAAACAGCCAGTTGTTTGGAAAGACTGTTTTATGGATTACTGGTGTGAATAAACCAGGAAACAGGAAAGTCATGGGTAGATGAACTGGCCGCCATAAAATGACTGGATTTATTTTTGAAAAACGGCGTAAACCCTGGTCAATTAATCTACCAATTAACACTTTTCCTGCTATATGCAACTTAAGATAATCTTTTTTAACAATACAGACCAAGACTTTGCAGCACCTATGTGCAGTCTAATCGTTGTATACATGTTTTGCTTCATTTGCATACATATTTCGAAAATAATAATGGAATATAAGGATATTTCAAGATTATTTACACGTTCAAATAAATTGACTAAAAGGGATCCCGTTTCCAATTTAACCAGAGACCTAAAAGTCTCAATTTTTAATCGAAATTCAATACAGATTAATGTTATGATCATTTTTCATGTACAGTTTATCAGATAAAATATGATGGCTGAAGAATTTCAAAAGTAGTTTCTTCGATTAAACCAAGAGACCGTTTGTTCAACCAAATATGTTCATGTTTCAAATTTAATTATGATATAATAGAGGTCAACCTTCTGGCAATATTTCATGAAGATTGGATGGAAAATGTTGTCTAGAGTGTGCAAACGGTATTTCCAAGATATTACTTAGTGACCTAGCTTTTGACCCTTCTGCTAAACCGCTAAACCAATTTTGATGACACTTTACAGGGATGTTCCGTGTGTGGTGCCCTTTCCAAGTTGTCCAAAGAAATTAATTCCATGCAGAACTCTGGTTGCCATAGCAACCGAAAAGTTAACGAAATAGTTTTTAAGAATATTCTTGTCTGAAACCGAAGACATAGAGCTTATATATGTGGTATGTAGCTATGTCTAGTGGTCCTCTACCAAGATTGTTCAAATTATACCCCTAAATTAAAAATTGGCCCCTACCCGAGGTTCACCTGTTTTATAGAGATATATAGGGAAAACCTTTGAAAATCTTCTTGTCTGAAACCGAAAGGCCTAGATCTTAGATATTTGTTTTGTAGCATTATGTGGTCCTTTACCAAATTCAGGCCCTGGTTTCAAAATCGGCCCCTACCCGGGGGTCACATGTTTGATATATACAGAAAAACTTTGATGATCTTCTTAGGCCTAGAGCATAAATATTTTCAAGTTAAGCCCCTGGGTTTAAAATCTACTCCTACCCGGGATAAACTGTTTTACATAGAGATAGGGGAACCATTTGAAAATATAATTGTCTGAAACCATTGTGTTGCCTAACCGAGGGGTCACCTGTTTTACATAGAGATATAAAGAGAGCAACTTTTAAAGTCTTCTTGTATGAAACCGAAAGTCTTAGAGCTTAGATATGTGTTGTATAGCATTGTCCTCTACCAAGATTATGGCCGGGGGGGGGGGGGGGGGGGGGGGGGGGGAGTCATATGTTTTACACATGTCTGAAACAGTTAGGCATATAGCTAAAATATTTGGTCTGAAGCATTGTCTAGTGGTCCTCTACCAAGATTGTTCGAATTATGACCATGGGCGCAAAATTGGCCCCATCCCAGAGTCACCCATTTAACATTGTCTGAAGCCGAAAGATATTTGGTGAGTAGCATTGTCGAGTGGTCCTCTACCGAGATTGTTTGAATTAAGCCCCTGGATTCAAAATTGGCCCCGCCCCAGGGGTTACCTGTGTTACATAGATACATAGGGAATACGTGATTCAAGCAATGCCAGTTGGTAAAAAGAAATTACATAAAGTGCAGGATCAGTTTTCACTATATTCTTACAGTGGAATTTTTTTAAATAAACAAAATAGGCCATCTTGGAGGAGAAAAAGGAAAAAGGGACTAGGGTGGTTTTGACTTGAGTAGGTTGCAAGAATATTATTTCCTGTATTCATCATCATCTTTATTATTATAATGTTTTGCTCATCTCCATTTCTCACTCAGGACCCAATTCCTTCAACGAAGTAAGCCTTGAATACTAAAGAGCGTGTTTCATCATTGTTGAGTCACTAATAAAAATGCCACAACATTTCATTTCTTAACAAAGTGTTAGTCAGCAAGGTAACTATTTATGTCAACTAAGTCAATTACTTAAATATATTCCACCATTCATGTTTTATAAAACATTTGGAAATCAAAAATTATGAAATATGCTTTTAGATATATAAGTATTACTTGGCACTAAGTAAGGTTGGTGGAAATGGACTATGTGCCGTAAAACCAAAATCATCCACTCTCTTAATGAAAGGTATAAAACTTTCCACTCTCTTAATGAAAGGTATAAAACTTTCCACTCTCTTAATGAAAGGTAAAAAACTTTCCACGCTCTTAATGAAAGGTATAAAACTTTCCTTCATGTGAGCAATTTAGGGCTATCTTGGCCCTCTTGCTTCTACATTTACAATTTATGGCTGACTTGGCCCTCTTGTTTCTACAATTCCTGGCCCTCTTTTTCCTACAAATTTGACCAACATTTTGACTAGGAGACATAATTATTTAACCGAAAGAGATCCAACTTTAAACAAGAGGCCCAAGAGGGCCAGTATCGCTCCATGGCCAAAATTTACATCTCCAAACAGCCCCGCCCCCTGATGGCAATGTTTTTGACCAATCAACATGGCTTGAAGGAATCTGATAGAGGGTCACCCTAGGAACATTTCTGCAAATTTATTTGAAAATCAGCCAGACACTTTCGGAGGAGAAGATTTTTTAAGTTTTCAATATAGCCATATACGGTAAAATAGCCCCACCCTCTGGCGGCCATGTTTTTCGACCAATCAACATGGCTTGACGGAATCTGATAGAGGGTCACCCTAGGAACATTTCTGCAAATTTATTTGAAAATCAGCTAGAAACTTTCGGAGGAGAAGATTTTTATAAGTTTTCACTATATCCATATAAGACAAAATAGCCCCGCCCTCTGGCGGCCATGTTTTTCGACCAATCAACATGGCTTGAAGGAATCTGATAGAGGGTCTCCCAAGGAACATTTCTACAAAATTATTTGAAAATTGGCCACACACTTTTGGAGGAGAAGATTTTTTAAGTTTTCACTATAGCCATATAAGGCAAAATAGCCCCGCCTCCTGGCGGCCATGTTTTTCGACCAATCAACTTGGCTTGAAGGAATCTGATAGAGGGTCATCCAAGAAACATTTCTACAAAATTATTTGATTGATTGATTGATTGGGGTTTAATGCCGTTTTTTAACAATTTCTCAGTTATATCATGGCGGCCAGTTCACCTACTCATGCATTTCCTGGTGTTCTCACACCAGTACTCCACACAACAATCTTCCCAAGCAACTGGCTGCTTTTCCACATAAACTTAGCCATTGGTGGAAGACGAATGACGCATGTCGCATTGACTTTTGTCAATCGTCGGAAAGAAAGTTGGGTGAGCCGGGATTCGAACTCACAACCCCTGGATTCACAGCCAGCGTCGCTACCGACTGAACTACCGGGGCTCGGCCCAAAATTATTTGAAAATCGGCCAGACACTTTCGTCGGAGAAGATTTTTTAAGTTTTCACTATAGCCATATAAGGCAAAAAAGCCCCGCCCTTTGGTGGCCATGTTTATCGACCAATCAACATGGCTTGAAGGAATCTGATAGAGGGTTACCCAAGGAACATTTCTACCAAAAAAATTGAAATTGACCATACACTTTCGGAGGAGAAGATTTTTCAAGTTTTCACTATAGCCATATAAGGCAAAATAGGACCGCCCCCTGGCGACAATGTTTCTCGACCAATCAACTTGGCTTGACGGAATCTGATAGAGGGTCACCCAAGGAACATTTCTACAAAATTATTTGAAAATCGGCCAGACACTTTCGGAGGAGAAGATTTTTTTTAGTTTTCACTATTTTTTTCTTTCGGTTGCCATGGAAACCAGAATTTTGCATAGATCCAACAAATTTGAAGGAATTTAGGAGAGGACATGGAGAGGATGCTTCCTATGAAGTGTCATCCCAATTGGATGCTTCCTATGAAGTTTCATCCCAATTGGCCAAGTGGTTAGGGAGGAGAAGTGGTTTGAAGCAAAACGTTAATGGACGCACGCACGCACAACGGACAATTCGCCATGACATAAGCTCGACTGGCTTTCAGCCAGTGGAGCTAAAAGTTGTTACCTCTAGATTGTTAAGGGTATTTATTGACAGCAGAGGATGTATGACTGATGACAGACTGACATCGGACAGAGAAATATAAACAAAATCAAAACAGTGAAAGAATAAATAATTTTAATGTCATATTCAAAATATGGATTAACCCTTTCAAACATACAACAGAATTTAATCTGCAGTAGTAGAATTTGAAAATATCTAAGCAAATTATAAAAAAAAATGGAAAATCTATAAATCTCTCTACATACAAGTAAAGTAATTGGACAGCTTAAAAAAATGTGGCAAAAGGAGAAACTATGAGTAATTATCCTTTTGGCACAATGTTTTAAAACGTCTTCGGCTGCAGATGCCTAAACATGTTGTCTGTATGTTAAAAAGGGTTTATTATATAATTATATAAAAAAAATATGTCATATCCTTGGAAGATCACATTTAAAATATTGTTGGAAAAAAGGGGAATTGCCTGTTTTAAGCATTTTTTCCTTTTTTCCCAACTGTTTTCAAATGTTTTCGGCTGTAAAAAATTGTCTAAACTAGAGAAAGGATTAACATGTAAATCAAGAAATAAACAAGAAAAAACATGAAAAAATAAAAAAATATATAAATCATATTTGTATATTATAAATCTTTTTCAACTATAAAAATGCATCAAATCAGATCTTAATTGTAAACTTTTTTTTAGATTTTAGAATAAACATATATGAATATTTGATTTGTTAACCCTTTCCCCCATACTATAATTCTGCAGCAGACGACTTTGAACATTTTTTGTCAAAAAATCTCTATAATTGAATGGATAACCTATGACTGAAAATGGAAAACATTGTGACAAAAGGTGAAATTGCTTGTTTTAAGCAATTTCTTCTTTTGTTCCTATGTTTTCAAAATGCTGTCTGCTGCACAGAGGCGTTAGAAAGTGTCTATATGAGGGAAAGGGTTAACACTTCATTTCATGTAGACACCTCTGCAGCAGATAATATTTGAAAACGTTGTGGCAAAAGGAGAAAATATCACAATGAGCAATTTCTTCTTTTGTTACAATGTTTTCAACACTTTTCAATAATGACATGTACATGATCATGTAAAAACATTTTTCATATGCATTTTCAAAGTTGTCTGCTGCAGACTTGTTGTATGTGGGAAAAGGTTAACTTTAATTCAGATTGCAAAGCTATATGTATTATAACTACATGTAGAAATTTATTTCATCTAATTTGCTCTCTAAATTAACGCTTTGCCACCTACAGACGCTTTTGACCCATTGACAGCAGACAACTTTTGAAAACATTGCGGCAAATGGAGAAAAAGCTCACTAATCCAACAAATTTCATTTACAGTGATTTTCCATATTTTTGCCATGATTTCAAAGTTGTCTGCTGTAGATTTGTTGTAAGTGAGAAAGGGTTAACCCTTTCCCTCAAACAACAATTCTGCAGCAGACGACTTTGAACGTTTTTTGTCAAAACATAGAAATTCTCTATACAACAATGGACAACCTATGACTAAAAGTGGAAAAAAATTGTGGCAAAAGGCGAAATTGCTCGTTTTGAGCAATTTCTTCTTTTGTCACTATGTTTTCAAAAAGCCGTCTGCTGCAGAGGTGTCAGAAAGCGTCTATATGTGAGAAAAGGTTAATATATAAGTGTAGATCTACTGTATATGTGCATTTGTCTATTATGATGGAAGCTCTAACCAGTATTATGCATGAAAAAAACATTCACAATAAGTCTGGTACACAGACTGTCCAATCTCATTAAAACCAGATCTTAACTCGCACACTCGTATATAGAAGTTTTTTGGTCTGATTTTAATGAGATTGACAGACTGTCATGACCATAGATCAAACCTAGGACACACCGTTTCTAATCCATAGCACCAATCATCCGTCCAGCAAGGATCCAGTGTCATTGGCTACACTGTTACTTACAGTCGCCAGGGATTCTGTCAACATTTGGAACTGTCTGGAGGTGGTACAAAGTAGTACATGCATAACAAGATGATATATATGGCAACAAGGGCAGAACCTGGAAATACAGTAATATTTCCCTCATATCAACGCTTTCTGACGCCTCTGCAGCAGACGGCTTTTTGAAAACATAGTGACAAAAGAACAAATTGCTCAAAACGAGTAATTTCTCCTTTTGCCATAATGTTTTCCACTTTTAGTCATAGGTTATCCATTCAATTAAAGAGATTTTCCATTTTTTGACAAAAATATGTTCAAAGTCGTCTGCTGCAGAATTGTTGTATGAGGGAAAGGGTTAATGCTGATATTTTGAATTGGACATGACAATTTGAACATTCATAGTCAGTTCTAGACAAATCGAAATAAAAATGTCAAGTTTGTGAAAGGAGGCGCCAACAAGCATAACTCTATACTATTACAGGCTTCATCAGTCAAAGGTCAAAGGAAGACGATTTATCTGATACAAGTCACGTTGGATAAACAACTGATCTTGCTAGGTTTTGCATTTAATTTATTTGTTAGTGTGGTGAGCTTGTTTTGAGCAAATTTCTTCTTTTGTTACAAAGTTTTCAAAAAGTCATCTGCTGGAGAGGCATCAGAAAGCGTCTATATGTGGTAAAGGGTTAAATTCTTAAAACAACTTTGAAAGAGGACCACCTAAGGATTATTTCTGTGTAATTACTTAGAATTTGGTTCATTGGTTAAGGAGAAGAAGTTGTTTGTAGGAAATTTGAACGACCGACGTCGGACGATGAGGGATCACACTAGCTCATCCAGTTATTCGTGCTCAGGTGAGCTAAAAAAAGTATTGTTGCCAAAATAGAAATTGGGCATCATGTTTTCAACAGTCAAAACACGTCAAAACGCATTTGTAAGTAGATAAATACATTGTGAATAATTTCTTTTTTTCACCCAATATTTTTTAATTCGGTATCAAACTTTTCAGATAATACAAATTCAGACAATTTTAATAAAGTAAATGATTAAGTGTAAGAAACAGAACCAACAAATGGGTCTGACGTTATATGCCCCACAAACATTTATGAAGTGAGGGGCAGAACTCTTATCATATGATCAATTCCTCCTTTTCCAGTAAATATAAGGACAAGGAAAAAGATTGACATTGCAATGAAGAAACACTGAATTTTACCTTGGAAATAGTCACTTTTGCCATCCTGGAAGATGTAGTTGATCACAACGACAGAGAATATCACAGCCCAGAGGTGAACATCATTAAAAATCAGGGTAAATCCAAGGGGCTGAAAGTAGTCAATGAAACAGAACATAATTGTTACGGTTACAATACACCAAATAAAGTCATTGAAAAGAGTTACTTCTAAGTTTTAAAACAATCCAACAAAAATGGGGGTCATGCATTATGCGAAAGAATTCACCAGGTGAAATTGGTTACCGTCATTTTGGATTAAATCGGGCCCGGACATCAAAGGTGTTTAGCATTCTCTATTTTCACTTTCAAACAAGGTCAAAATACAAACAAGAGGGCCATGAGGCCCTGGAATCGCTCACCTGAGAATGGGCTATTTAAGACATAACTCTCTCATGCTCAAGTCAAACATGTGGCTTCCAGAGTGTTAACAAGGTTTCCCTTAAGTTTGGTCTAGTGACCTAGTTTTTGACATGACATGACCCATAATCGAACTTGGCCTAGATATCATCAGGACAAACTTTCTGATAAAGTTTCAACATGCTCAAGTTTAAAATGCGGCTTCAAGAGTGTTAACGAGATTTTCCTTAAATTTGGCCTAGTGACCTAGTTTTTGACCTGACATGACTCATATTCAAACTTGGCCTAGCTATTACTTAGACAAATATTCTGACAAAGTTTAAACATGCTCAAGCCAGAAACGTGGCTTCTAGAGTGTAAACAAGATTTTCCTTAAATTTGGCCTAGTGACCTAGTTTTTGACCAAACATGACCTATATTCGAACTTGGCCTAGATATCATCAAGACAAACATTCTGATAAAGTTTCAACATGCTCAATCCAAACATGTGGCTTCCAGAGTGTTAACAAGATTTTCCTTCAATTTGGCCTAGTGACCTAGTATTTAACCGGACATGACCCTTATTCGAACTTGGCCTAGATATTACTAAGACAAACATTCTGACAAAGTTTCAACATGCTCAAGCCAAAAATGCGGCTTCAGGAGTGTTAACAAGATTTTCCTTAAATTTGACCTAGTGACCTAGCTTTTGACCCCACATGACCCAGTTTCAAACTTGGCCTAGAGTTGATCGAGATATATGTTCTGATAAACTTTTATAAAGATTGGATGCAAAATGTTGCCTCTAGTGTAGTAACAAGCAAATGTTGACGACGAACGACGAACGACGGATGACGGACGACAGACGACGGACAAAAGGCCATCACAATAACTCACCTACGTGCTCTGGTGAACTAAAAAGTGATAAAATCATTTCCAATTCATCCTATACACATTTGCAATGCATTTAAGCTCAATGTCATATAATCGCAAAAGAAAAATAAGCAAAGCATCATATATTTAGGTTTTACGGTGTCAAATGTTTATAGAAATGATCAAACTTAATATTTATTCATTATTCTCAGGCTCTTTAGGCAACCAGTATCATGATTTTCGACCAGTTTGACTGTATCCAAACATTTTTGCAGATGACACAAAATGTACCTATCATTTTTAGGCCTCTAAAGCTCATTTAGACACTTCATTTGCCCTCAGAGATACGTTGTTTGTGTAAATTTACAGAGTATGATGTAAAAGTGAAAGCAAAATAGCAAATATTAAACCAAATAGGCTATTATTTTCAAAGGAATTTCAATTTTCCTATGCCACCCAAATCTAGGTTTTGAGCCTTCTGTTACGGGAAAGTTTTCTGCGCTCGCGCATCATACAGGTCTCCAAGAGAAAAAACAGAAACACATAATAACATTTTTAGGTTTTACTGTGTCACATGTTTAAAGAAATGATAGAACTTCATGTTTATGCCTTTTTGGGCCATTAAACAATCAAAGAAAAGTTTAAATAGCTTGAAAAATGTAAAAGTGGCTATTACCTAATGGCTGAATACCCACAAAAGCCTAAATTCCAATCCAGGCACCCAGTTAGATCATTGTTCAAGCAATTTGACTGTATCCCACCCCGTTAAGCACCCTAGAATGCTTCAATAATTGCAGTTGACAAAAAATTGAATTTTAATATTTTCCAGTCAAAAGCACTTAACTCTTTTCAACATGTAGATGCATTTTGACACATCTGTAGCAGAACATTCTTTGAAAAAATTATGACACAAGGAGAGAAAAACATGCAGCTATGACAGGGCTTAAACTCGGGACCTCTCGCTTTCAGGGCAAGTACTCTACAGACTCACCTAACCGGGCCGCTGACATGCAATCTCTAAATTTGTGTATAAGTTGGCCCGCGACATTCACCTCTACTTAGCTGGAATTTCATCCTCAAATTTTCGGAACACCAGTGCCAAGAATGTCTTGATATACACTGCAAGCGCTATAAGGCTAACCGAGCAGTGCTATCATGGTCCCTTATCAGGTGCCAATGTCACAGGCAGAGGAAAACATGCAGCTAGTACAGGGCTCAAACCCGGAACCTCTCACTTAACCAGGCTGCTTACATGCATTTTTTAAAAGTCGTCTGCTGCAGAGTTGTTGAGTATGGGAATGGGTCTGTACTTACATAGATAAGATTGATGAGTACAAGAGCTGGTACCTGGATCAAACACACTTGTATGGCAGTGTTGGTTCCTATCTCTATACTACAAATAGTAAAAGAAATCCTATGTTAAATTTTAACCAATTAATTATATTCATCGAGTTCTCTGCTTTGGTCTGAAAACACAACAGAAAAAAGAAAGCATCATCTTTAACCCTTTCCCACATACAACAAATCTGCAGCAGATAACTTTGAACATATCTAGGCAGAAATAGGGCATATCTCTGTAAATGAAAGTATATTCATTGAATAGAGTTGAAAACATGGTGGCAAAAGGGGAAATTGCTCATCATGTCTGCTGCAGGGGTGTGCAGGGTGGTCAGAAAGCGTCTGTATGAGGGAAAGGGTTTAAATTACAAGAGTGCTTGATGGAACATTATGTGTCGCCTTCCAGAAAGTTACGGGTGACATCACACAATGGAAATGCTGCCTTCTTGAAGGCATTCACTAAGGTTAACAAAACTATCAAGCAAGACAGACGGACAGACGGCTTTAGGATAAGTGTCTTTATAAGGGTGGTGGGTGGGCTTTAGGATAAGTGTCTTTATAAGGGTTGTGGATGTGCTTTAGAATAACACACACCCCACAAGTACTCTCTCACCCAGACGGACAGACAATTGAAAAGTGATCCCATTGTGTCTACACATTGTGTACTATGATGATTTAAAGAAATATCAGCAAGTCTCTAGATAAGGGGCATTTTGCAGGTTCTTAAATCCTTATTTGATCCTCTAACCCCATGTTGTGGCTACTGAAAAGAATCGTCTCAGTGAGACGATCCATTTGGGTACCCACAACATAGGGTTTGCTTTAATAATAAGAGAGAAATTGTGGTGAAAAAGAGCTGAATAACCCTCCTTATCTGGACCTCTGAATATCAGGGATGAAAATCATAAAACCCTTTCCCACCTGTAGACACAATCTGAGGCATCTACAGCAGACGACTATTGACAACATTGTGACAAAAGGAAACATTGCTCAAAATGAGCAATTTCTCCTTTTGACACAAAAAACTTTTTTCAGCAATAATACCTACAATAATTGAGAATTTCCATATTTTTGAGTAGACATTTTCAAAGTCGTCTACTGCAGATTTGCTTTGTGTGGGAAAGGGTTAAAATAATTCGCAGTTGCCCACATGATATAAAGTAATATAACACCATGAACAAGAAATGGCTCAAATGTTCAAATGTTCAATGGTCTTATATATGTAGAAATGAATTCATTTACCATTGAACACCCCATACTGTATAAGAATTCTTATCTTTTCTGATTTTACTTGCTAACTGGTACAGAAGCACTCGTTTGTTACACCCCCGTAACCCTTTTCCCACATACAATAAATCTGCAGCAGACAACTTTCTAAACATCCAGGCTAATGCATGGAAAATATTTATTAATGAGGATAGAATAACCAAATAAAGTTTAAAACAGTGTGGCTAAAGGAGTAATTGCTTGTTTTGAGCATTTTTTTCTTTTGTCACAATGTATTCAAAAGTTGTCTACTGCCGAGGCATCAGAAAGAGTCTGTATGTCGGAAAGGGTTAAATATCAAAAGTTCAATGGTAAATATACTGCCTCTGTGGTGCAGTGGTAGAGCATCCACCTCGGGTGTGGTGCAGTGGTAGTGCGTCCACCTCAGGTGCGGGAGGTCACAGGTTCAATCCCTGGCCGGGTCATACCAAAGCCTTTAATAATAGTAGTAATGGATTTCCCTCCTTGGTGTTCAGGGTTGTGCGGTTAGCATTACGACTGACTCGCTGGTGTCTGGGTTAAAAGACCAGTAGTACTGGTAAATTACCCAGGTAACGCTGTAATATAACTGAAAAATTGTTGAAAGCGGCTTAAAACACCAAACAAACAAATCTATGGTAAATTAACTCTATATCCAAAACAGGGATTTTACAAAAGCTCTTATAAAAATGTCTGCCTTACCCAAGATTAACGTTATTTTGTAGAGTAAACTGTATTCCATTGACTATTTCTGGTAATTCTGGTATCATAGATATCATTGTGACTCCAATAAAGTACTGGAAAAATAGGTACAATTAATATCAAAACATATCATAAGTATTACGACGATATCATTGTGAATCCAATAAAACAATGGAAAAATAGGTACAACATTTTTAATAATATCAAAACATCATAAGTATTACAAAGATATCATTGTTACTTCAATAAAGTACTGGAAACATAGGTACAAATAATATCAAAACATATCATAAGTATTACAAAGATATCATTGTGTCTCCAATTGAGTACTGGAAAAAGAGGTACAAATAATATCAAAATATCGTAAGTATTACAAAGATATCATTTTGACTCCAATTGAGTACTGGAAAAATATGTACAAATAATATCAAAACATAGATAAATATTTAATTATTTAAAGTGCAACCTATACATACAACACAATACAATACAATTCAATAATATATAATAGCCAGCCTTGAAAGGCTTACGAAGCACTCAAAACATATCATAAAGTATTACGAAGATATCATTGTGTCTCCAATTGAGTACTGGAAAGATAGGTACAAATAATATCAAAACATATCATTACTCATTAGTATAACAAAGATATCATTGTTACTTCAATAAAGTACTGGAAAATAGGTACAAATAATATCAAAATATCATAAGTATTACAAAGATATCATTGTGAATCCAATAAAGTACTGAAAAAAATAGGTACAAATAATATCAAAACATATATCATAAGTATTACGAAGATATCATTGTTACTTCAATAAAGTACTGGAAAAATAGGTACAAATAATATCAAAACATATCATAAGTATTATGAAGATATCATTGTGACTCCAATTGAGTACTGGAAAAATAGGTCAAAATAATATCAAATCATATCATTAGTATAACAAAGATATCATTGTTACTTCAACAAAGTACTGGTAAAATAGGTCAAAATAATATCAAAATATCATAAGTATTACAAAGATATCCTTATTACAGTTCAAAGAATCATTCCAGTGAAGTTTGGTTGAAATTGGTCCAGTGGTTTAGGAGGAGATGTTGTTTAAAGCTTAAAGTTAACGAAGACAGACGATGGACAGAAAGTAATCAGAATAGATCATCTTAGGGCTTTGGCTCAGGTGATCTAAGAAGGGCCATAATTTGCATTATACGCAATACATCTTATGATCTAGTAGTAACTGAGCTATATATAAGTGTCATATATGTATGTTGAGCAATTTCTCAATTTTGTCACAAAGTTTTCAACTGTATTTATAATCAGACATTCATTCATAGAAATTCTCCACGTTTTTCTTAAAAAGTGGTCTGCTACAAATTTGTAGTATGTGGGAAAGGGTTATATGAAATTATTCACCTCGGAAACGCCTGATTTGTCTAGAAGTTCCTGTATGTTATCAGTGATTAGATCTGAACAGAGGGCAATCAGTGTGGCTGAAGCCAACAGTATTACTATACTCTTGATTCTAGACCATTGTGGGGCACCATGATCTGTAAATAGACGTGAGATGAGAGATGAGTCAAATCAAACAGAGAATGAAGATGAAGCCAGTCCGGTGCTGGATCCCAGGACCTCTTGCTTTCAGGGCAAGTACTCTACTGACTAAGCTAACCAGGCTGCTTACATGCACTCTCTCCAATTGGGTATACGTTTGACTCATGACATACACCCTTGCTTAACTGGAATTTTGTCCTCGAATTTCGGAACACCAGTGCATATTATACACTGGAAGCGACTTAGGGCTGACCAAGCAGAGCTGTCAGTTCGAGGTTGGAACCTGGGACCTCTCGCTTTCATGCCAAGTACTCTACCGACTAGGCTGACCGGGCCGCTTGTATACACTCTCTCCAATTGTTTACAAGTTCAGACATGGAGAAATGTCACAAGGAGAGAAAAACATGCAGCCAGTCGAGAGCTCGAACCCAGCACCTATCGCTTTCAGGGAAAGTACTCTACCGATTGAGCTAAACGAGCGGCTTACATGCACTCCTTTCAAGTGTGTACAAGTTCAGGCATGGAAAAATGTCACAAGGAGAGAAAAGCATGCAGCCTGGCAGTCCGGGGCTCGAACCCGGGACTTCACTTTTTCAGGGCAAGTACTTTACTGACTGAGCTAACCAGACCTTTTGCTCCAAAGGCGAATGCTTTACCACATCGCTAAAACTAGCTCAATAGCAAGGCATTATAAGTGTCCCCTTATCCTTTTCCCTCATATAGATGCTTTCTGATGCCTCTGCAGCAGACGGCTTTTTGAAAACATAGTGACAAAAGAAGAAATTGCACAAAACGTGCAATTTCTCCTTTTGCCACAATGTTTTCCACTTTTTGTCATAGGTTATCCATTAAATTATAGAGATTTTCTATTTTTTGACAAAATACATTCAAAGTCGTCTGCTGCAGAATTGCCGTATGAGGGAAAGGGTTAAACAAATAGCTTGGCTACACTCTCATAACTCCACCTCTGTAGAACAAAGATGAGAAAATAATGTGGAAAATAAGGACAAAAGATTTAACTCATTCGAAGTGGAGTAGGCAAACTTTACGAGAAAAGGAAACTCATATTCTCTATATGAATAAATTCTCCTTTTCCCTCAATGTTTTCCGTAGTGGTCTCAAAACATTAGAACAGTTACAACGATGTTTTCGCTTTCTCGCATAAAATAAGTTTCTGCAGATAACTGATAAAATATCTAAGGAAAACTTTTGAAAATCCCTATAAATGATAGTTTAATATTTTACTATAGTTTTAACACATTGTAAGCATATTCTCCCTTTGCCTGCTGTGGATGCATCCAAATTATTCTGCATATGGGCAAGGGTTAACCCTTTCCCACATACATCAATTCTGCAGCAGACGACTTTAAAAAACATCTAGAAAAAAATATGAAAAATCTCTAAAAAATGAAAGTACAATATGTGGGAAAGGGTTAAATTTATATTGGCATAGAACAACTCGGCTACACTTCCAGTGTTGTCAGAAGGTGTGTTTAAGTTGTCAGTTAATGTTGTCAGTGTTTAAGTTGTCAGTGTTGTCAGAAGGTGTGTTTTAAGTATGTATAACATATATGAAGACACTGGTGAAGATACTCACAGGCGAGACTGTGTCCATGTAGACTCCCCCCAAAGTCTTCATTGTACGCAGATGCATTAAGACCCCATGTTGCTATCACATGCTGCTCAAACGTTTTGTATCTTGTTTAAACCCTTTCCCTCATATAGACGCTTTCTGACGCTTCTGCAGCAGACAGCTTTTTGAAAACATAGTGACAAAAGAAGAAATTGCTCAAAACGAGCAATTTCTCCTTTTGACACAATGTTTTCCACTTTTAGTCATAGGTTATCCATTTAATTATAGAGATTTTCTATCTTTAGACAAAATATGTTCAAAGTCGTCTGCTGCAGAATTGTCGTATGAGGGAAAGGGTTAAAACTTGTTGCCTTCATATCACTGTTTAACATGTTCTCATATACAACAATATTGCAGCAGACATCTTTGAAAACATTTTGTGGCAAAATTGGAGATCTCTCTCAAATCATTGTATATAGGTCTTCCAAAGGCAGAAAATGTCTATAAACTAACCCTTTCCCTCATACAACAATTCTGCAGCAGATGACTTTGAACATATTTTGTCAAAAAATAGAAAATCTCAATAATTGAGCAATTTCTTCTTTTGTCACTATGTTTTCAAAAAGCCGTCTGCTGCAGAGGCGTCAGAAAGCGTCTTAATGAGGGAAAGGGTTAAGGTACAATTAATGAAAAAAAAAAGTTGAAAACATTGTGGAACACTAGAAATTGTCCATCATGAGCAGTTTCTCTTTTTACCACAATGTTTTCAAAATTCATAGCCTGTTGATGACTCAAAAAGCATCTACAAGTTGGAATAGGTTCACAAACTTGTCAACTGCTGCCTTTAACCCTTTCCCTCATACAACAATTCTGCAGCAGACGACTTTGAACATATTTTGTTCCAAAATGGAAAATCTCTATAATTGAATGGATAACCTTTTGAGCAATTTCTTCTTTTGGCACTATGTTTTCAAAAAGCAGAGGCGTCAGAAAGCGTCTATATGAGGGAAAGCATTAAGAAAAGGGAGAATTTTTAAAACAATGATATAGCAATGAAGTTAAGAACATCAAGTCAAAGGTGCCTTCAAGCCTAACAAACCTTCTGAACTTTTCATATCCTTCGAGAGTTGTTTGTAGAAATCATCATACACGTATGAGGTATGGGTTTTTAGTGTAAACAACACTCCCACAATATAGGCTACTGGGAGCACCAAGGCACAGGCATAAACGAGAGGTTCTATATGTTTCTCATACAAACTTCTATCCCCATCTAGACCAAACTGAAATTGGACATGTAATGACTGTTTGTAGATGTGACATGACACTCTCTGATATGTCTGCTTTGAAAATATCTTAGAACAATTGAGAATTGGTAACATTTAGCTGATATAAGAGTTGAAAATATTCAAACCAGTGTTTCCGCTTGGCATGGGATTTGAACCATGCACCGCCGGAACAAGAGGCTGACGTTCTACAACCTTGTCTCAATCCTATGTGAACATAAAGATACATGCATACACTTACCCTTATCTTTGTACAGACAATTATTAACGCCTCTGTAGCATACGCCTTTTGAAAACATTGCAGGAAATGGACAAAGCATCAAATTCTTTACCTCAGAGACCTAAAATAACATTACTTTAGGTCCCTGTTTACCTTTCTTTATTATACATCTAATGTCTCAGAATTCATTACTTCACATTTTTCAAAGTACTTTTTTTGTATACAGAGGATCCATATAAAGATAAATGAAATGTTAACCTTTCCCACTTGCAGATGCATTTTCAGCCATCTGCAGCAGACGACTTTTGAAAACACCTTTTGTGAGCATACATCTTCAAAACTAACTGCTAAAAATTTGTTGTTATAAGGAAAGGTTTTCAAATCAATGATAGAATAATTGTTTAAAAGAGTGGAAAACATTGAGGCAAAAGGTGAAATCACTCATTATGCCATCTGCTGCAGATGCCGCAAAAGGCTTCTGCATTTAGTTGGAAAGGTTTAATCGGAAAAGGACTATAAAACATTTGTCAACGTTTTTTGTCAAGGAACACTTTTGACTTCGACTTTTGATAAATATCACATTTCTAAGCTGGAAACTAAGCTACAAAACTTACGAGGGATTGAGAACAGCCGGTACACTGAAGTCCTTGAGTCTGGTTTAGGACTGTACTGTTAAGCTCACATCTCTTACACTGCAGGTCTCCAAATATCTTGGAGAAAATAGTTGGTGCAAAAACGCCTGAAATGTATTTAACCCGTTGACTGCTGGAACTGTACGTGCGTTCAGCCAGGAAGTCCCTAGAGAACATTTATGATGAAAAGACGACTCATAGTTGTTCTGCATCATATCAGATAAATGATTAACACTTTGATTGCTGGAACTGATTTTGTGAAGCATGTGCCACCACAGACAGGCCAGCCAGTAACCAGACAGGCCAGCCAGTAACCAGACATGCCAGCCAGTAACCAGACAGGCCAGCCAGTAACCAGACAGGCCAGCCAGTAACCGGACAGGCAAGCCAGTAACCAGACAGGCCAGCCAGTAACCGGACATGCCAGCCAGTAACCGGACATGCCAGCCAGTAACTGGACAGATCAGCCAGTAACCGGACAGGCCAGCCAGTAACCGAACAGGCAAGCCAGTAACCAGACAGGCCAGCCAGTAACCAGACATGCCAGCCAATAACCAGACAGGCCAGCCAGTAACCAGACAGGTGAGCCGATAACCAGACAGGCCAGCCAATAACCAGACAGGCCAGCCTGTAACCAGACAGGCCAGCCAGTAAATCAGCACCATCTTACCAGACTGGCTGCTCAACTCAACATGGCTGTCTGACTAGGGTTTATAATGTATGCTGCTTAATTCAATATTTTCTATCTTGATATTCCTAGAATTTAAACATTTAGCAATGAAAGTGTTTGTTTATCGTTATCCTTGGTGGTTTTTATTCATATAAGTTCATGAAATTGCAACAAGAGGACCATTATGGTCTTATCCCTTTCCCTCATAGAGACTCTTTCTGATGCCCTCGTAGCAGACGACTTTTGAAAAAAAATTGGCAAAAAGAGAAATTGCTCGCAATTTCCCCATTTGCCAAAACATTTTTAACTTTTTCCAAGTTTTAAGTTTTCATTTATTTAACTTTTTCCAAGTTTTAAGTTTTCATTTGTAGAAGTCTTCCATGTTTTTGAAAAAATGTTTTCAAAGTTGTATGCTACAGATTTGTTGTATGTCGGAAAGGGTTAGATCACTCACCTTACTCAAAAGATTTTTTAGAAGTAATTTTCAATGTTCTAACTATATGCAAATAAATATAAAGACAAGAGTGCTGCGCCGCAGAGCGAACGCCAACGCACATCCTTTTTTTTCTTAGTCAAAAAATGGGCCTTACTGAATAATTATTTCAGCCAAAGTTATGTGAATTGGTATAGACATCCATATTATTCTTAGGATCATATGTACCAAGTTTCTTTTGATAATGATGAATGTTTTTTAGTCTGTAACTCTGTAAAATAACATGCAATTGTAACCCCTTTAGGATATGCACATCTCCTCTTGGTATAGAAGCTTCATGTAAAATGTTATTGAATTCCACGATGTGGTTTGTAAGAAATAGGGCGGACAAAATATAGCTTCCGGCCGGCCGACCGACCAACAGACAGACAGACAGACAGACAGACAGACAGACTGCCCGACACAGTGACTCCTATATATCCCCTCTTCTTCGAAGGGGGTATAATAATCTTTGTATAGGGTCATCCAAGGAACATTTGTTTTCACAAAATATACATATAAAGGAAACAAGTTCTGTGCCCTGGTACCCATTTCTGGCACCAGACCGAAACATGTAGACACAATCTCAAAACATAACAAGAGTTAAAAACAATGTGGCAAAACAAGATATTTCTTTTTATGAGCAATTTCTAATTTTGCCACATTGTTTTCAAAAGTCCTCTCCTGTAGACGCGTCCAAATGCATCTCTGCATGTGGGGAAGGATTTCAAGATAGAACAACAGATTTATTGATACCTCCAATGGCTACAAACAATAGTAGCGCAGTAACGCTGGCTGACTTTGGGTTGAATTTCTGAGAGCTGAACTTTATTCCTCCAACTATCATACAAATACCCTGAAATAAGAAACAATCTAACATGCTATATAACTCTTTCCCTCATACGACAATTCTACAGCAGACGACTTTGAACATAATTCTTCAAAAAGTAGAAAATCTCTATAATTGAATGGATAATCTATGACTAAAAGTTGAAAACATTGTGGCAAAGGGAGAAATTGCTCGTTTTGAGCAATTTCTTCTTTTGTCACAATGTTTTCAAAAAGCTGTCTGCTACAGAGGCATCAGAAAGCTTCTATATGAGGGAAAGGGATAAGTCTTTCCCACATGCAGTAGCATTTAGGGCATCTGCAGCAGACAATATTCGAAAACGTTCTTGCAAATGAGCAATTTCTCCATTTACCACAATTTGTTCAGCTCTATTAGATGATTATATATTCATATATT
This sequence comes from Serripes groenlandicus, assembly GCA_031761405.1. Taxonomy (NCBI): domain Eukaryota; kingdom Metazoa; phylum Mollusca; class Bivalvia; order Cardiida; family Cardiidae; genus Serripes; species Serripes groenlandicus. Next base: position 420,994 of record JASEVX010000115.1, read on the forward strand.
TTCCGCAAAGTCATCTGGTGCAGATGCGTTGTACATGTATGTAGGAATAATAAAAGGTTGTCTACTGTTTCAAAATAACAACCCTCTCTCACATGAAAATTAACAAATAAACAGCAGATGACTTTGAAAATATCAAGGCAAAAACCAAGAAAATGTCTATAAATTAAGATATAATTAATGAACACAAGTTGAAAACATTGTGGAAAAAGGAGAAATTGCTCGTTTTAAGCAATTTCTCCTTTTGTCACAATACTGCAAAAAGTCGTCTGCTGCAGAGGCATCAGAAACCATCGATATGTAGGAAAGGGTTAACCCTCTTCAACATACAACAAATCATCATCAGGCCTCTTTGAAAACACGTAGAAAAAAATATGGAAACTCTATAAAAAAGAAAGATTATTATTGAATAATGTTGAAAACATTGTGGCAAAAGGAGAAATTTATTATTATAAATAAGCAATTTCTCTCTTGTTGTGTGGATTATTGGTGTGAGAAATCCAGGAAACACATGAATAGGTTAACTCGCAGCCATGATATGACTGAAAAATTGTTGAAAACGGCTTTAAACCCCAATCAATCAATCAATGAAGCAGATGCAACAAAATGTTGAGGGCTTGGCGTGAAATGGTTGTAACTAAAATTGGTAATTTTTTACCAAGGTTAATCACCTCGCCATAAAGTCTTTATAAGTGTTAAATCATTTTCTTGGTAAACAATGGAAATTTAGGTGCCATTGCTCTTTCTGAGCAATGGTACCTAAATTTGCATTGTTTATAAAAGGGTCAAAATTGCACCTAAACCAGGGTTTTCAAAATAGGTTTTAAGTTACAACTGTTTCACGCCAAGCCCTCGATGTGTCTGCATATGGGAAGGATCTGCAAGTTGGAAAAGGTTTACTAAAAGGTATCGAATTGATTACCTATTGAACAAATAGACAAATGCACAAGATCCTGTCATGACATTATAAATTACATGTTACAGTTTCTGATTGGCTAGACTTAGATTCAGTTCAAAATCTGACCAATCAGTCGTCTTAGTTTGATCAGAGATTACACTTCTCAGTAAAGAGAACAAATTTACTACTCCATGACTTCATGCAAAATACTTGCAACTTCATGTTGTAACAACCATACTGCTTGTGTTGATACCCAGATACTTTTCACAGACATGTAAAACTTGTATGTATGGCAGTAGGAAAGGGGACCATAGCATAACCCTTTCTCGCATATGACAATTCTGCAGCAGACGACTTTGAAAACATATTGGCAAAAATGTGAAATGTTTTCAAAAGTCATCTGCTGCAAATGCGTCTGAATGCGAATGCAAATGGGAAGGCATAAGGCTGTCTGCAGATGCATCAAAATGTTTCTGTAAATGGGAAATATTTGAAATCTAGGCAAATGAAGATTTGCAGATTTGTTGTAATTGGGATAGAACTAGAACTATCACTGAAGATGATAAATATCCCCAAAACAGCACCTTGACCTACACCATAATTTAATAAGTAAAAGGGCCATAACTCTGTAAAATAACATGTAATTGTAAGACCTTTAAGATATGCACATCTCCTCTTGGTATAGAAGCTTCACGTAAAGTTTTATTGAATTCCACGATGTGGTTTGTAAGAAATAGGTCGGACAAAATATGGCTTCCGACCGACAGACAGCCTGACACAGTGAGTCCTATATAACCCGTCTACTCCTAAGGGGGTATAATTAAGACAAGGGATAACTTACAGGGATAAACAGAATACTGCCCACAATTGTACCTGAAATATAACAAAATACTGTACTTTAACCCTTCCCCACATTAAGACACATTTTCAACCCTTTCCCTCATACGACAATTCTGCAGCAGACGACTTTGAACATATTTTGTCAAAAAATGGAAAATCTATATAATTGAATGGATAACCTATGACTAAAAGTGGAAAACATTGTGGCAAAAGGAGAAATTGCTCGTTTTGAGCAATTTCTTCTTTTGTCACTATGTTTTCAAAAAGCTGTCTGCTGCAGAGATGTCAGAAAGCGTCTATATGAGGAAAAGGGTTAATGCATCTGCAGCAGATGGCTTTTAATAACATTGTGACAAAAGAGAAATTGCTCACAGTGAGCAATATCTACTTTTGCCAAAATGTTATCAACTATTCAAAAATTATACTTTCATTTATAGACATTTACCATATATTTGCCTAGATCTGCTCTAATTTATTGCATGTATGAAAGTGTTACAGGTACCGGTAACTTAATTTTTAATTTGTTTTAAAATGTTCCTAAACTATTTATACTCCAAAATTAGTTGTATAGTACTTGATCGCAGTTTCATTCATGTAAGCCAACTTGCTACATCTGCAATTAACCCTTTCCCACATATAGACACTTTCAGATGTTTCTGCAGCAGACGATTTTTGAAAATGTTGTGGCAAAGGTGAAATTGCTCATGATGAGCAATTTGACCATTTGCCACAATGTTTTCAACTCTATTTAATAATCAAACTGTCATTAATGGAGAGTTTTCACATTTTTGAAAAGATGTTTTCAAAGTCGTCTGCTTCAGATTTGTTGTATGTGGAAAAGGGTTAAAAAGCTGAAGTTCAAGGGCAGGTAACTCCAGAACAGCTTTATGGATGTAATCAGAAGGTATGTCATGTACATCTGTAATTCAAGATTATCATGGGTACCAAGTTGCTTTATATTATATTAACCCTTTCCCACATACAACAAATCTGCAGCAGACGACTTTGAAAACATACCCTAACAACATTGGAAATGAAAGTACAATAATTGAATAGAGTTGAAAACATGGTGACAAATGGTGAAATTTCTCATTATGAGCAATTTCACCTTTGCCACAATGTTTTCAAAAGTCGTCTATATGAGGGAAAGAGTTAACCCTTTCCCACATACAACAAATCTTCAGCAGATTAATTTAAAAACATCTTTGCAAAAATACAGACTATCTTTAATAATAAAAATCTTACTAAATGACTTTAACACAACTTTCAACCATAATAAATAGAGGATATTACATGAGTGGTCATTCAAAACGGAATTTATTAAACGAGTTTTCTGAAATTGATAAGAACGAGCCTTGGCGAGTTTTTATCACTTTTAGAAAACGAGTTTAATAAATTTCGTATTGAATGACCACGAATGTAATGTTCTTTTTATATCATAAATACTAATTTAATAATTTACAGCGCTATATCCATATAAACGTCGCTATAAAGCGCGCGTATTTTCAACGCTAAACGTTACGTTATGACGTCACGTTACGTAGCATTGTTATTACACCAGTTGAATACGCAATTTATTCAATGGCTTTATTACACTCCTGGCGACGTCATTTATGATATAATATTATATTTCTAAAAGTATATCTTGTTAAGCCCTGATTGTCTTTGAAGACCCCAGCTTGGCCAACATTCTTTCCGACATTTGACAAAAGTCACTGTGACAAGCGTCAATCGTCTTTCACCGATGGGCGAACAGTCTATGTGGAAAAGCAGCCAGTTGCTTGGAAAGTATGTTGTGTGGAGTACTGGTGTGAGAAAACCAGGAAACATATGAGTAGGTGAACTGGCCGCCGTGATATGACTGAAAAATTGTTGAAAAACGGCGTTAAACCCCAATCAATCCATCTTTGAGGAAAGCAAACGGTACCCTTTTTGGAACCTCTCCCAAATTCAACAAATCTGCAACAGATGACTTTGAAATTGCCTAGGCAAAAATATAGAAAATCTCTATAACTGAATCTATAATTTTTGAAAAGAGTTGAAAACACAGTGGCAAAATGAAATATTGATCTTCGTGAGCAATTTCTCCTTAACCCCTTCCCTCATATAGACGCTTTCTGATGCCTCTGCAGCAGGCGGCTTTTTGAAAACATAGTGACAAAAGAAGAAATTGCTCAAAACGAGCAATTTCTCCTTTTGCCACAATGTTTTCCACATTTATTCATAGGTTATCCATTCAATTATAGAGATTTGCTATTTTTTGACAAAATTTGTTCAAAGTCGTCTGCCGCAGAATTGTCGTATTAGGGAAATAACAATATTTCCACAAGTCATCTGCAGAAAAAGCATCAACATTTCAGGAAAAGTATGAGTGTTTGGACACTCTAGACAACCATTAAACCATCATGGCAGTTTTATCAATCAATCCACCTACCTGTTAAGGCAGATCGTACTAGTTCTGTGTAACACTTAGAATCTTCCTGTTTTCCCTTTACAAGCGCGACAACATACAGTATTAATTCTACAATAGATCCAAATGTTGCGTTCAGCACTGCTCCGATAGCAAAACTACTCTGTGCAGATATACTGGAGAAAAAAAAAAGAAAAAGAGTGGAAAACTGTCACAAAAAAAAAAATTCCTCAAAGATCTGAGGCAATCTGACGTTAACCTTTCCAACATACAACAAATCTGCAACAGACGGCTTTGAAACATCTAGACAAGAATATAGAAATTCTCTATAAATGAAAGTATTATCATTGAACAGAGCTGAAAATATTGTGGCATTAAAGGACAAACTACTCATTATGAGCATTTTCTCCTTTTGCCGCAAGGTTTGCAAATGTCATCTGCTGCAGATGTGTGAGAATGCGTATTTTAGTGGGAACAAGATGACAAACTGTCATAAAATACGCCCATCGGGGATCCATAACTCTGGTAGGACTAAAGTGATTCACACCAATGTATGATGAAGAATGAATAAAGACTGCTCAAGTAAGAAAGCAGACAAACTTTGTCTAATTTCGGCAATTTTGGATAATTCAAGGGCCATAACCCAAAAGTTCCTCACACAATTTGGCTGGTTATCGAACTTGGCCAAGTCATTATGCCATCACACATGTTCAACAAGTTTCGTGAAGATCGGATGAACCTGTTCGACTAACTGAGTGGATAAGATTAATTTGCGCAATTTTGGAGCCATAACCCAAAAGTGCCTCTCACTCTTTGGCTGGTTATCGAACTTGGCCGAGACATTATGCCCACACACATGCTCAACAAATTTCATGAAGATTGGATGAAAACTCTTTGACTTTTTGCCCGCCGCAGGTGTTCCCATAAAACGTCGCTACGGGCATGTAAACAAGAGCTTCCGGAGGACAGCGTGCTGGACTTTTTCGTGCTTGCCAATAAAACAATTTTTGGTGGTACAGAAAACATAACCAATTATTTTATCATATTATGTATAAGCTAAGTACTTTGTACGTCGAAAAGAAAATACAATGTCACTTCAGTTTTTTCCAGGTTTTGTTGATGTTAATTGTTTTTATATTTTGATCTGTGAAACTTTATGATACTTGGGATACTAAACACATTACTACAGCCCAATTTTGATGATATAAATCATCAGCATAACCTGCTGATATCATAAAATAGTTCAACACTTTTCACTTGACTACTAGAACAAAGTCACACGAGAAAAGGGTGAGATTTTGACATCATGCACAAACTTAGGATAAACATAAAGTTGTAATACTTGATCAAACATCATAATAATATGCATAGTTGTATTAACCCTTTCCCTCATACGACAATTCTGCAGCAGACGACTTTGAACATATTTTGTCAAAAAATGGAAAATCTCTATAATTGAATGGATAACCTATGACTAAAAGTGGAAAACATTGTGGCAAAAGGAGAAATTGCTTGTTCTGAGCAATTTCTTCTTTTGTCACTATGTTTTCAAGAAGCCGTCTGCTACAGAGGTGTCAGAAAGCGTCTATTTGAGGGAAAGGGTTAAGGTCATGGTCAAGCCCTCCAACATTCTGTGTTCTCAGAAATGAACTCTTTGCTCCAAATAAGACTGACCTGATTGGACAATATTGGAGAATCACTGAATGAATTTTGTCCTGATTGGTCAATTTTGGAGAATGAATTTGGTCCTGATTGGTCAATTTTGGAGAATGAATTTGGTCCTGATTGGTCAATGTTGGAGAATGAATTGGGTCCTGACCAATTAGATTATGAGATACTTGAGCACAAATCCTGAGCACAGAGTAAACATTTATTGTTTTGGAGCCAGGTCAATATTGTCTATTTATAGACTCTTAAACAACTTAAAAATCAGGTTATAGAATGTAAATCAACATACCTTATGATAGCCATTCCAATGTAGTATGTTAGTGGAATAATCGCAAGCACTGCTAATATACACTTCTGTAAGGAAAGAGCACTGTCAAATAAATTTAACCCCCTCCAACGATTTGTTGGGGTTTTACGCCGTTTTCAACATTATTTCCGTAATATCATGGCAACAGTTCACTTATCTATTATTCCTAAGTAAATGAACCAGTACTAGGCTAGGTAATGTGACTTGCCCAAGTAAACTCCTGCATGACCAAAGCTTGGTGACTGAGGATCGAACCTGGGATGCCCGGTTCCAAATCCCAGACGCTAACCACTAGGCCATGGCGGGTTCCCCTTTCTAACAAACAACATACGTTCAGCAGAAGCCTTACTAAAATTGAAAATCTCTAAAAATGAAAGAATAATTATTGAATAAAGTTTTTACAAATAAGGCATATAGACAAATTTCTCCTTTTGCCATAAGGTTTGCAAACGTCATCTACTGCAGTTGTATCAAAATGTGTCTGTATGTGGAAAAAGGGGTTATTCCACCGCTTCTAAGCTACTCATATATAGACTCTGATGTAGTTGCGTGCAAAACATTAACCAGAATTTCTTAACCCTTTCCCTCATACAACAATTCTGCAGCAGACGACTTTGAACATATTTTGTCAAAAAATAGAAAATCTCTTTAATTGAATGGATAACCTATGATTAAAAGTGGAAAACATTGTGTCAAAAGAAGAAATTGCTCGTTTTGAGCAATTTCTTCTTTTGTCTCTATGTTTTCAAAAAGCTGTCTGCAGCAGAGGCGTCAAAAAGCGTCTATATGAGGGAAAGGGTTAAAGAGTGATAATTTGCATTATATGCAGGATATAGTTATCTTACTTGATTATTTACATAAAGGTATGTTGGTTGAGAAGGGTTGTATAAAGTTTCAATGGAATGCATCAACTAGTTACTAAGATATGGACTCTTAATGTAGTTGAATGCAAAAAAAGGTCATAACTTGCATTAAATGCATGATCGAGTTATCTTACTTGAACATTTACATAGGTGTGATAGTTGGGAAGGGTTGTATAAATTTTCAATGTAATGCATCAAATAGTTAATGAGATATGGACTATTAATGTAGTTGCACGCAAAACTTTAACCAGAATTTCTAAGTAAAAAAAGGGTCATAACTTGCATTAAATGCAGGATAGAGTTATCAAACTTGATTATTGACATAGATGTGATAGTTGGGAAGCATTGTAGAAAGTTTCAATGCAATACATGTAACTGATCTTTGGTGTAATATGTACTTGCATGCAAAACCTTAACCCTTTCCCTCATACGACAATTCTGCAGCAGACGACTTTGAACGTATTTTGTCAAACAAGAGGGCCATGATGGCCCTTGAATCGCTCACCTGATTTTTTTTTTCACTTTAGCTATATAAGCCCCGCCCTATGGCGGCCATAGTTTCCGACGAATCAACTTGGCTTGAAGGAATCTGATAGAGGGTCACCCTAGGAACATTTCTACAAAATTATTTGAAAATCGGCCTGACACTTATGGAGGAGAAGATTTTTTAAGTTTTCACTATAGCCATAAAAGGCAAAATAGCCCCGCCCCCTGGCGGCCATGTTTTTTGACCAATCAATATGCCTTAAAGGAATCTGATAGAGGATCACCCAAGGAACATTTCTACAAAATTATTTGAAAATCGGCCTGACACTTTTGGAGAAGAAGATTTTTTAAGTTTGCACTATAGCCATATAAGGCAAAATAGCCCCGACCCCCTGGCGGCCATGTTTTTCGACTAATCAACATTGGTTGAAGGAATCTGATAGAGGGTCACCCAAGGAACATTTCTACAAAATTATTTGAAAATCGGCCTGACACTTTCGGAGGAGAAGATTTTTTTAAGTTTTCACTATAGCCATATAAGGCAAAATAGCCCCGCCCCCTGGCGGCCATGTTTTTTGACCAATCAACATGCCTTAAAGGAATCTGATAGAGGGTCACCCAAGGAACATTTCTACAAAATTATTTGAAAATCGGCCTGACACTTTCGGAGGAGAAGATTTTTTTAAGTTTTCACTATAGCCATATAAGGCAAAATAGCCCCGCCCCCTGGCGGCCATGTTTTTTGACCAATCAACATGCCTTAAAGGAATCTGATAGAGGATCACCCAAGGAACATTTCTACAAAATTATTTGAAAATCGACTTGAAACTTTTGGAGAAGAAGTTTTTTTAAGTTTGCACTATAGCCATATAAGGCAAAATAGCCCCGACCCCCTGGCGGCCATGTTTTTCGACCAATCAACATTGGTTGAAGGAATCTGATAGAGGGTCACCCAAGGAACATTTCTACAAAATTATTTGAAAATCGGCCTGACACTTTCGGAGGAGAAGATTTTTTTAAGTTTTCACTATAGCCATATAAGGCAAAATAGCCCCGCCCCCCCTGGCGGCCATGTTTTTCGACCAATCAACATGGCTTGAAGGAATCTGATAGAGGGTCATCCAAGGAACATTTCTACAAAAATTTTTAAAAATCTGCCAACTAGTTTGGGAGAAGAAGAATTTTGAAGTTTTTTCGGTTGCGTTGCCATGGACATGAATTTTGCATGGATCCCAAAAATTTGAAGGAATTCTGGTGAGGTCATTGAGAGGATGCTTTCTGTGAAGTTTCATCCAAATTGACCCACTGGTTACTGAGGAGAAGAAGTTGACGCACGACGCACGATGCACGACGCACGCCGGACAAAAGGCGATCACAATAACTCACCTTGAGCAAAGCTCAGGTGAGCTAAAAATAGAACATCTCCATAATTGAATGGATAACCTATGAATAAAAGTGGAAAACATTTCTTCCTTTGACACTATGCTTTCAAAAAGCCGTCTGCTGCAGAGGCGTCAGAAAGCATCTATATGAGGGAAAGGGTTAACCAAGGTGTGACATGGACATGGATGCAGACGCCGACATGAGCTAAAAATCAATAATTATATGCTTATTTACAGAGATTTTCATTATTATGAAAGGGTTAAATTTGATCGATTAATTGATTCAGGTTTTATAATGTTTCAACAATTTTTCTCACAGTTCACCTGTCCATGTGTTTCCTGGCTTTCTTACACCAGTACTACACACAACAGTCGTACGAAACAACTGGCTGCTTTTCCATGTAGACTGTTAACCCATTGATGAAAGATGAATATATAAATATTGCATGGCTTACAGTGTGACAGTATATAAATATTGCTTGGCTTCCAGTGTGACAGTATATAAATATTGCATGGCTTCCAGTGTGACAGTATATAAATAGTGCATGGCTTCCAGTGTGACAATATGAACTGTCACACTGGAAGCCATGCAATATTTATTTTATTATACCGAACAAAAATTACAAATTCATTCAATTTATTCTGTACCTTTGTAGGGGAGGTGAACATGGGTAGACCTACTACAATACTAGAGATTGCTTTTTTGAAAAAGCGCTTGTCTCCCCATTTGTGTGGTCGTAGGGGAGGAAAAGAAATGATGGAGATGATTTTTTTAGTTTTGGACTGGAGATGAAGCAACAGTGACAATCCTCAGTTATTGAGCAGAAACCATTTTTCAGCTGAGGGTTGCCATGACCTTGGTCTTTGACCTAGTGACCTCAAAATCAATAGGGGTCATTTGCTGCTGGTGACCAACCTGCACACCAAGTATGAAGTTCCTGGGCCTAAGCAATCTTCAGTTATTGAGCGGAAACCATTTTTCAGCCAAAGGTCACCGCGACCTTGACCTTTGACCTACTGACATCAAAATCAATAGGGGTCATCTACAGGTTAAGACCAAGCTGCACACCAAGTTCCTGGGTATAAGCGGTCTTGAGTTATTGAGTAAAACACGTTTTTCAGCTGAAGGTTACCGTGACCTTCGACATTTGACCTTGTGACCTCAAAATCAAACAAATTCAATAAAGGTCATTTACTGGTTAGGACCAACCTGCACACCAGGTATGAAGTTCCTCAACATAAGCATTCTTTAGTTATTGAGAGGAAACCATTTTTCAGCTGAAGGTTACCATGACCTTGACCTTTAAGCTAGTGACCTCAAAATCAATAGGGGTCATCTACTGGTGGTGACCAACCTGCACACCAAGTATTAACTTCCATTGCCAAAGCATTCTACAGTTATTAAGCAAAAACAATGTTTCAGCTCATTGTCACTGTGACCTTTTTTACCTCACAAGGTCACCATGACCTTGACCTTTGACCTTTTGACATCAAAATCAATAGGAGTCATCTACTACTGGTCATGACCAACCTGCATACCAAGTATGAAGATCCTATGCCCAAGCGTTCTTCAGTTATTGAGCGGAAAAAAGTGTGACGGATGTGACCTTGACCACTGTGACCTTGACCTTTGACGTAGTGACCTTAAAATTAATAAGGGTCATTTGCTGGTGGTGACCAACCTGCACATCAAGTATGAAGTTCCTGGGCCCAAGCAAAAACTATTTATCAGCTCATTGTCACTGTGACCTTTCAAGCTCATGGTCACTGTGACCTTGACTTTAGACGTTCAGTTATTGAGCGGAAACCATTTATTTACCTCACAAGGTCACCATGACCTTGACCTTTGACCTTCTGTTATCAAAATCAATAGGGGTCAGCTACTGGTCATGACCAACCTGCATACCAAGTATGAAGTTCCTACGCCCAAGCGTTCTTCAGTTATTTAGCGGAAACAAGTGTGACAGACGGAAGGACAGACGGACGGACGGAAGGACGGACGGAACGGGCAAAAACAATATGTCATCCCCATGTAATGGGGGAGACATAATAACACACACATTTGATTATACTGGTTAGCAGTATACTGTGATATGGCTAGCACGTCTTAACGGTGACGTAATTGTTATAAATGATGTCATGCACGTGCATAACTAACACTTTAAATGCGCGTGCCATGTAACAGTATACTGTTAACCGGTCGAAAACGTACTTTTAGCATGAAACAGTATGAAATGTGCCATGATGAGTATATGACAATTTTACATTACAAAGTCACATGAGGTAAAATAACGATGCTTTTAAAAATTGTCAAACGTAAGAAAGAATGTTTGCCAATCTGCGGTTTGAACTCGAAACCCTCGGATTGTCAGCCCACGTCCGACTGAGCTGAAATCCTAAATCTAAAAAAGTAAACACTGACAAAAACACAAATAATAGGAAAACATGACTCACTGTGATGCCATTGGTCATCTGGTTTTCTTTATCCATATACCCTATGATCAATGACACAACAACAAATACAAGTAGATCTACGCCATGGTTAAGGACAAATACAGACTTTGGTTATATACATTTTCCTGGTCCAAAAACCGAAACATGTACATGTCAAATGGCACACACAATTACAACCAGCCATATTAACTCTTTTTCTATATATAACATATCTACAGCAAACAATTTTGAAAACATCTAGGCTAAATTATGGAACATTTCAATACATGTAGGTTTAATTAGGTCCAAAATGTTTTCAAAAGTTGTCTGCTGTAGAGGCGTCAGAAAGCGACATGTAAAATGGCACACACAATTACAACCAGCCAAATCAATCCTTTCCTATATACAACATATCTGCAGCAGACGATTTAAAAATAATAGCAGCAAAAGTAGGGAATATCTAAATAACAGTTTTATTATTAAATGGAGTTGAAAACAGTGTGGCTAAAGGAGAAACTGGTCATTATGATCAATTTCTTCTTTTGTAAAAACGTTTTCAAAAGTCGTCTGCTGCAGAGGCATCAGAGTGCATTTATGTGTGGGAAAGGGTTATGATCCTGTATTTGACTAGGGCTAAATTTAATATTATATTAAACAAGAGCTGTCGGAGGACAGTGCGCTCGACTATATGCCACTTATTCACATAAAGCACTACTTCATTATGTTGCATTTAAGTACTATTAACCCTTTCCCTCATATTACAATTCTGCAGCAGACGACTTTGAACATATTTTGTCAAAACATAGAAAATCTCCATAATTGAATGGATAACCTATGACAAAAACTAGAAAACATTGTGGCAAAATTTTCTAAGTAATTCAAGGGCCATTACTCCATATTTAGGATACAATGGAGTTATCTAACCTAATTGTACGATGGTCCTTAACAAATGTGTGAAGTATGAAGTGATTTGAATTATGAAACTTTAACGTTGAGCTAAACGCAAATGTTAAAACTGAGCGAGTCCAAAAATAGCAAAACCTTAAAAAAAGGTTCACCAAATGTTTGACATCATGCCAAACCCGTTTGATATGTTGAAGAATTATATTTGATAAATGAATGATCACAATTAGAAAGGAATGTAACCAAAAATTATGAATTTATCTAAAATTCTTAAAATCAAACAAAAATCATGTTATTTATTCCCAAAAATTCACACTCAGCATCTTCAACATACAATGTGAAGAAAGGTATTATATGTAATTATATTCCAAATATGAAAGCCCTAACACAAGTACTTATTGAGAAAAATTAAAAAATTAAATGAAAATGCCAACTTGCCCTAACACTTTAACCACCCAAAATCATGTTTTTTACCCCAAAAAGAAGGTCACACTCAGCATCTTCAGCATTCAATGTAAAGAAAGGTATAAGATGTAACTACATTCCAAATATTAAAGCCGTAGCACAAATACTTATTGAGAAAAATTAAAAAATTAAATGAAAAGGCCAACTTGCCCTAAAACTTTAACCACCCAAAATCACGTCTTTTACCCCAAAAAGAAGGTCACACTCAGAATCTTCAGCATACAATATGAAGTCAGGTATTAGATGTAATTATGTCCCAAATATAAAAGCCCTAGCATAAGTACTTATTGAGAAAAAAAAAATAAAAAAAATTCCAACTTGCCCTAAAACTTTAACCACCGAAAATCAGGTTTTTTACCCCAAAAAGAAGGTCACACTCATCATCTTCAGCATTCAATGTGAAGAAAGGTATAAGATGTAACTAAATTCCAAGTATTAAAGCCGTAGCACAAATTCTTATTGAGAAAAATTAAATAAAAAAAATTCCAACTTGCCCTAAAACTTTAACCACCGAAAATCATATTTTTTACCCCAAAAAGAAGGTCACACTCAGTACCTTTAACATTCAATGTGAAGAAAGGTATAAGATGTAACTATATTCCAAATATTAAAGCCCTAGCACAAATACTTATGAATGAAAATGCCAACTTGCCCTAAAACTTTAACCGGACACCGACGGAGACGGAGAAGCCGACGCCGGTGCGAGTAGTAAAGCTCTCATATTCTTCGAATAGTCGAGCTAAAAATGGAAACTGGACATCACTGAATTTATGATGTGACACCATTGAAATATGATGTGATGCCAATGAAATATGCTGTGACATTATTGAAATATGATCTGATGTCATTAAAATATGATCTGATGTCATTGAAACATGTGACGTCATTGCGATATGATGTGGCATCATTGAAATATGATGTGATGTCATTAAAATATGATCTGATGTCATTGAAACATGTGACATCATTGTGATATGATGTGGCATCATTGAAATATGATGTGACATCACTGAATTTATTATGTGACATCACTGAATTTATGATGTGACATCATTGAAATATGATGTGACGTCATTGAAATATAATGTGACGTTATTGAAATATAATGCGACGTCATTGAAATATAATCTATTTAACATCATTCAAAATGTGGCAATGAGACGTCATTCACATGCGATTCATGATTATTCCATAATGTGTAAATTGCGTTATTTCGTTATTGAAAATATTTAAATTTGTATGACTGATTTCTCTTTATCATGTCTTAAAAAATATGCATGTACTCTGTGTATACTATAAAAGGGAAATTATGTTGCAGTATTTTACTACAAGGAGCGCGGGTAAATTTATATTTTACGAGACTGATGGTCGAGTGAAATGTGAATTTTCCCACATTTCGAGTATTAGCAGGAACTTACATGTACAAACATGTATTGAGTTATAACAGGAACGTAGATAAGAGGGATAAGCAACTCCATCTGTACACCTGTTATCTGGTTAAAATATCACATAGGGAAATAAAATTTTCACATTTTGTAGCGTAGCAAATAAAACTTTGAAGTCATATTTGGCACATAAACAAACCATACATATTCTGAAAGCTTAAAAATAATTCAACTAAAGTAACAGATACATTGCACAACTGGAATTTCTTTGTAATTTGAATAATGTCTGGCTTAAAAGACACAGGTATTGTTATTTTGGAATTTTAATAATTTTGTTCCAAAAATTAATAGACTGACATTATTCCTAATGTAGGATAATAATGTATTTGAATATTTTTTATCTATTGCAATAGAAGAATGTTTAACCCTTTCTCACATGCAACAAATCTGCAGCAAACAACTTTGAAAACATGGTGATAAAAGATAGCTTAATTGTTGAATAAATTTGAAAACATTGTGGCCAAAGGTGAAATTGCTCATTATGAGCAATTTCACATTTGGCCACAATGTTTTCAGAAGTTGTCTGCTGCTATAGCGTCAAAATGCGTCTGCAGGTGGGAAAAGGGTTAAACATTCAGAAAATATCTTTGTTATTGTCATCTACGTCCCTGGTTATAATAATGTTACTCTAGTCAAAAAGGATACTGACAAGAATCACGTTCATGCCATCGATTGTGTATTTATAATAGTACACATTCACAGATTGATGTGTGTACATGATGATTTCACTGCGGATCTTTTTGGGGTCCTGCAAAGAAAGTTAATTGTTTGTTTGTTTCTTAAACACTTTCCCGCATATAGATGCTTTCTGAAGCCACTGTAGCAGACGACTTTTGACATAATGAGCAATTTATCCTTTCGTCATACTGTTTTCAACTTTATTCAAAGTTTCTAAAGTTGTCTGCTGTAGAATTGCTGTATGTGGAACCGGGTAAAATGGTGTTGTAACCCTTTCCCTCATATAGACGCTTTCTGACGCCTTTGCAGCAGACAGCTTTTTGAAAACATAGTGACAAAAGAAGACATTGCTCAAAACAAGCAATTTCTCCTTTCGCCACAATGTTTTCAACTTTTTGTCATAGGTTATCCATTCAATTATAGAGATTTTCTATTTTTTGACAAAATATGTTCAAAGTCGTCTGCTGCAGAATTGTCGTATGAGGGAAAGGGTTAAGCTATTTCAACAGTATTTCAGTTTTGTCATGGTGTTTCCTTGGTAATTTACCAGTACTACTACTACTGATAAAATGTTAACCCTTTCTCATGGCAGCACACAACTTTGTAAAACATTTAGGCAAAAGAAGACACTATTGATCATAATTAGCAACTTCTTCTTTGGTCACAATGTTTTTTATTCAATAATAAGGACTAGTCATAACAAATGGTCTAATTCATTGCTCTAAAAGTCGAGTCCATGATTTCCATGCACAAGTTATTCTAACGGCAAACTGTCTATACATTTGCGCTCTTTCTTGGAACAAAGGGCATCGCTCAAAAACAATGCACTTCGCTAAGAAATACTGAAAAAAAAACACAATGCCTCCACATAGAAGAGCTAGGCCTAACCAAATGCTGAGTAAAGGACGGGCGGCTAAGCCTTACGATCGACCAGCTTCAGATGAGCTCGTACAACCGAGTAACGGTGAGCCTGACTCGTGTAACGTGTTTCAGAAGTTTTTGAATTTAGATGTCACAAACAGTTCTGTATCTGAGTTCAATGTTTCGCCGTCAGTGGTTAGGTGCGCCAATGACGATAAAGCGTTACATGTCACAGGGGAGATGTGTGCTAAGATATGGAAAGGAGAGTTTGTCCATTTGGCACAGCTTATTTGTTAGGAGCCAACATCGGGTCGGGGATCAAACTTGACGATCAACAAACAACGGCAAATTGAAGTGATGTTAACCCTTTCTCATTAGCAGCACACAACTTTTGAATACATTGAGGCAAAATTTCTCCTTTCGTCACAATGTTTTCTTTTTATTCAATAATTTTCTTTCATTTATGGAGATTTTTCACAATTTTTACCAAGAATGTGGGAATAGGTTGAGAAATGACAGTATTCAGTTGTTGTTGAAAATGAAGGATCTCTGTATAATTATGAAAGTATATTAATTGGACAGAGTTAAAAATATTGTGGAAAAAAGGAGAAATTGCTCATAATGAGCAATTTCTCCTTTTGCCTCAATGTTTTCAAAAGGTGTCTGCTGCAGAGACGACAGAAAGAGCCTGTATATGGGAAAGGGTTAAGCAAATAATTAGAAACTGTTACCATGGAAATAGACGAAGAATCTCCGATGTTTAATCTACTGGGTGGCAGCCAGAGTACCTGGGTCATGGTCTTCAGATTTACCTGTTTTACAAAAATAAATAATACTTTTTTATAACTCTTTCTGGCATACAACAATTGATTGATTGGTTGGTTGATTGATTAATTGATTGATTGATTGATTGGTGTTTTAATTGATCAAAAATGTTCTGATATACATGACTACACTTTATTTTAATAAGTTTACTATTCAGACATGAAAAACTCTATTTTTGTCACTGTGATGTAACATTTAGAACACCGTAAAGGTTTTCGTAAAATACGACCTTAGTTTTAAATAGCTTAAGTACTAAATACTGTATATGCTTTTACACATGTATGCATATTGTAATGTATATTTGATTAAGAGGGATGCAACTTAAAACTAACACAAAAAGTGTATTGTATATTGTGTATTTTGGGTTGGAGGCCTTTATTATAAGAATAAATATCTTGAATCTTGAATTATTCATTTTCATAATGGTATTTCCTGTGTAAGTTACCAGGACTACTGGTCCCTTTATCGGGACACAAGCCAGTCAGTTGTAATGCTAACCCCGCAACCCTGAGCGCCAAGGATATGACAGCCATTACTGCCATTTTTAAAGTCTTCCGACATACAACAAATCTGGAATGATTGAATGTTTGGGGTTTAACGCCGTTTTCAACAACTTCTCAGTCATATAACAGCGGCCAGTTCACCTACTCATGTGTTTCCTGGCTATCTCACACCAGCACTCCACACAACAGTCTTTCCAAGCAACTGGCTGCTTTTCCTCATAGACTGTTAGCCCATTGGTGGAAGACGAATGACGCTTGTAACAGTGACTTTTGTCAAATGTCGGGAAGAATGTTGGCCGAGCCGGGGTTCAAACTAGATTGACAGCCCGCGTTGCTACCGATTGAGCTACAGGGGCTCGGCTACAACAAATCTGGAACTTATGACTTTGGAAACATACTAAAAACTCTATTCAATTATTGTACTTTCATTTAAAGGCAGTTCTCAAAAAGATTCATCTGTTGCAGGGTTGTTGTATGTGGGAACGGGTTAACATAATGTGGGTTCATGTGTTACATAGCTTAACCCTTTCCCTCAAATAGACGCTTTCTGACGCCTCTGCAGCAGCCGGCTTTTTAAAAACATAGTGACAAAAGAAGATATTGCTCAAAACGAGCAATTTCTCCTTTTTCCACAATATTTTCCACTTTTAGTCCCAGGTTATCCATAAAATTATAGAGATTTTCTATTGTTTGACAACATATGTTCAAAGTTGTCTGCTGCAGAATTGTGGTATGAGAGAAAAAAGTTAAATCATTTAGAAGTATACATTTTCTTTTTCCCTGTGACAGGTGATTTTTTTTTAAATGTTTACGGAGAAGAAAAGATAGGTTTCCCAACAAACATTTTATTAAAAATTAAACATTTTGATTAAGTTCTGTCTACACATAGTTATCAAATTCTTATCATCAGATATTTCCCAACTCTAAAATGTCATAACATGTTTTTGCTCAATATGGAAATCATTCAATGTTTACCCTTTCAAACATGCAAATGAAATTTCAAATATCTACAGCAGTCACATTTCTTTCACCAGTAATCACTAATGATTCTTTGATTAACCCTTTCCCTCATTCGACAATTCTGCAGCAGACGACTTTGAACATATGTCACAAGGAGAGAAAAACATGCAGCCAGTCCGGGGCTCGAACCCAAAACCTCTTGCTTTCAGCACAAGTACTCTACTGACTGAGCTAACCGGGCCGCTTGCATGTAGTCTCTCCAACTGTGTACAAGTTCAGACTGTGACACATATTTTGTCAAAAAATAGAAAATCTCTATAATTGAATGGATAACCTATGACTAAAAGTGGAAAACATTGTGGCAAAAGGAGAAATTACTCGTTTTGAGCAATTTCTTCTTTTGTCAGTATGTTTTCAAAAAGCTGTCTGCTGCAGAGGCGTGAAAAGGCGTCTATATGAGGGAAAGGGTTAATAGACTATTACCATACTTGATGTTTCTAGTCATCTTCTGCAAATTTTGGTGAAAGGGTTAGTATGGTAGAAGCTACTGGCCCAATTTTCCATAGCTTTATAAAACAGATATAGTTTATTATCCATTGCCCAGGATGAATATGATTTCTAATGGCTACCATACCAGTTTAGCCCTTTCCCTCATATAACAAATCTGCAGGAAACGACTTTGAAAACATCTTGGCAAAAATATGGAAAAATCTCTGTAAATGAAAGTATAATTTTTTTAATGTAGTTGAAAACATATTGGCAAAAGAGGAAATTGCTCATAATGAGCAATTTCTCCTTTTGTCACAATATATTTAATAATCATCAGCTGTAGATGCATCTGTATGTTGGAAAGGGTTATAAATTACCTTAGCAACGGGAATTGTGACCACGAAGAACCAAGTGATGAAGGACGCAACTCCATGCACTATCAATAGTATGGGCATCCCCAGCAACAACCATGGATAACTTCTCACACTTGTCTAAAATGATATCATTATCAACATCAATCTATTCACATTTAACATCAAATATACATATGATTATCCCTTTCCCATTTATAGAGGCAATTTAACACACCTGCATGCAATAGACGACTTTTAAAAACATTGTGTCAAAAGGAGAAATTGCTCAAAACCAGCAATTTCTCCTTTTGCCACAATGCTTTCAAATCTGTTCATTTATTATACTTTCATTTTTAAGAGATTTTCCAAATTTTTCGCAAATATGTTTTCAAAGTCGTCTGCTGCAGATATGTTGTATGGCGGAAAGGGTTTTTATGAGCCAAGCTCTGAGAAAACCAACCATTTGTGTCTGTTGTAGATCTAGATCAATCTCTTTAACCCCCTTTCCCTCATACCACAATTCTGCAGCAGACGACTTTGAACATATATTTTCCAAAAAAAGAAAATCTCTATAATTGAATGGATAACCTATGAGAAATTGCTCGTTTTGAGCAATTTCTTCTTTTGTCACTTTGTTTTCAAAAAGCCGTCTGCTGCAGAGGCGTCAGAAAGCGTCTATGTGAGTGAAAGGGTTAAACCCTTTTCCAATTACAGATGCATTTTGACACCTCTGCAGCAGATGACTTTTTAAAAGCATTGTGGCAAAGGGAGAAATGGATTGTTATGAGCAATTTCTCCTTTTGCTGCAATTTTCAATAATTTAAACTTTCCATAACAGAGATTTTCCATTATTTGGCCTAGATGTTTTCAAAGTCGTCTGCTGTGGATTTGCTTTATGTGGGAAAGGGTTAATCTAACAATATACTGTTTGCCAATAAGTCACCGAGGGTTACAAGAAACATTTGACAAACGCTATCTATTCAGATCCAGTAGCACTAATATGCAGATAAATGTTAATATAACTCCTTTTTCCACATACAAAAACATCTGGCTTTTAAAACATTTAGTCGAAGATATGGAAACTCAATATGAAGAAGAACAATAATGATTATTGAATCAATTTGAAAACATTGTGGCAAAAGGAAAATTTGCTCATTATCGCTGCAATGTTTTAAATAGTTGTGAGCTGCAGAGGCCTTTGAAAGTATTTAAAACACAAATATAGAAAATATCTATAAATGAAAGTTTTATTGGGTTGAAAACAGTGGGGCAAATTGAGCATTGTCTCCATTTGCGACAATGTTTTCAAAAGTTGTCTGCTGCAGGTGCATCAAATTGCACCTGCAGTAGGAAAAGGTTAAGAAAATTCATTCTTTGATTGTTTGAAGTGAAATTAATTGTTAACTCTTTCCCTCATATAGACGCTTTCGGACGCCTCTGCAACAGACGGCTTTTTGAAAACATACTGACAAAAGAAGAAATTGCCCAAAATGAGCAATATCTCCTTTTGCTACAATGTTTTCCACTATTAGTCATAGGTTATCCATTCAATTATAGAGATTTTTGTATTTTTTGCGAAAATATGTTCAAAGTCGTCTGCTGCAGAATTGTCTTAAACATGAGGAAAAAGGTTAAAAAAACAAAATAACATAAAATCATTTCTAAAATCATTTTTATAACACAGATCATTGTTATACATAAAGCACTCTCTACTTACAAAGAATTCTCTGACATGAGATTTCGATCTGGTTTCTAGATTCCTTACAGATCCATTGTGGTTATTTTGGGGCAGGAGGTTGGTTACTTCCTGGTCCTCAATACTACATTCTCTGTGTTCAGTAACTTTGGGGGATATGTCCTCTGGACTTGTCTGATATGTTGAGGAAAAAAAGAGTTAAATCACATTCATTATCACAAAACATAATGTTCAATGAGTCAAATCACATTCATTACAACAAAACATAATGAACAAGAGGCCCAAGAGGGCCAGTATCGCTCCATGGCCATAAGGCAAAAAGTCAAATCTCCAAACAGCTCCCTGGTGGCCATGTTTTTTACCAACCACCATGGCTTAAAGGAGTCTTGTAGAGTGTCACCCAAGAAATGTTTCTGCAAAATTATTTGAAAATCGGCCTGACACTTTCGGAGAAGAGGATATTTTAAGTTTTCATTATAGCCATATAAGGCAAAATAGCCCCACCCCCTGGCGGCCATATCTTTTAACCAATCAACATGGCTTGAAGGAATCTGATAGAGGGTCAGCCAAGGAACATTTCTACAAAATTATTTGAATATCAGCCAGACACTTTTGGAGGAGAAGATTTTTTAAGTTTTCTCTTTAGCCATATAAGGCAAAATAGCCCCATCTCTGGCGGCCATGTTTTTTTACCAATCAACATGGTTTGAAGCAATCTGATAGAGGGTCACCCAAGGAAAATTTCTACAAAATTATTTGAAAATCTGCTGAACACTTTCTGGGAAGAAGATTTTTTAAATTTTCATTATGGTCATATATGGCAAAATAGCCCCGCCCTCTGGCGGCCATGTTTTTCGACTAATCAACATGGCTTGAAGGAATCTGATAGAGGTTCACCCAATGGAAACCAGAATTATGGATGGATCAAAAACAAGAGGCCCATGTGGGCCAATGCTCTACTGGTATGGTTCTTTGGTCATTTTCAATCAAGAGCATGTATGTATGGTGAAGCTCGGATAGTAAATGGAGGCTCTTTTGTGCTCACAAGCTGTATTATAGCAATTTTTACAATTTCATGGGCCATAATCCAGTCTTGCATGGGCGGATCTGGCTGATTTTCAAAAGGAACCAAGCTCTCATCAATATTTAACTACTATCTAAGTTTGGTGAAGATCAGATAGTAAATGGAGCCTCTATTGTGTTCACATGCTCAATTATAGCAATTTGGACAATTTCAAGGGCCATAATCCAGTCTTGCATAGGCGGATCTGGCTGGTTTTCGAAAGGAACCGAGCTCTCATAGATATCTAACTACTGTATAAGTTTGGTTGAGATACAATCAAAAAAGAAGACTGTATCGTGTTAACAAGCTCTTTTATAGCAATTTTGACCATTTCAAGGGCCATAATCCAGTCATGCATGGGCGGATCTTGCTGGTTTTCGAAAGGAACCGAGCTCTCATAGATATCTAACTACTGTATAAGTTTAGTTGAGATACAATCAAAAGTGAAGACTGTATCGTGTTAACAAGAAATTGTTTACGGACGGACGGACGGACGGACGCACGCACGCACGCACGCACGCCGGACAAATCGCCACGACATAAGCCCTTCTGGCCCTTGGCCAGTAAAGCCTAAATTGAAGGAATTTAAGAGAGGACATTGAGAGGATGCTTCCTATGAAGTTTCAACCAAATTGGCCAAGTGGTTAGGGAGAAGAAGTTGTATAAAGTAAAAAGTTAACACACGCATGCACGCACGATGGACAATTCGCCATGACATACGCTTGACTGGCTTTCAGCCAGTGGAGCTAAAAATGAATTAAATCACATTCATTATCACAAACCATAATGATAAATGAGTTAAACTACATTCATTATCACAAGCCATAATGATAAATGAGTTGAATCACATTCATTATCACAAACCATAATTATAAATGAGTTAAATCACATTCATTATCACAAACCATAACGATAAACGAGTTGAATCGCATAAAATCCCATTCATTATAACAAAACATTATGATAAATGAGTTCAATCACATTCATTATCACATACCATAATGTTAAATAAGTCAAATCACATTCATTATCACAACCCATAATGGTAAATGAGTTAAACCAAATACATTATCACAAACCATAATGTTGAATGAGACAAATCACATTAATTATCACAAACCATACTGTTGAATGAGTTAAATCACATTCATTATCACAAACCATAATAATGAATGAGTAAAACCATATTTCATTATCACAAACCATAATGATAAATGAGTTGAATCACATTCATTACCACAAACCATAATGATGAATGAGTCAAATCACATTCATTATCACAAACCATAATAATGAATGAGTAAAACCATATTTCATTATCACAAACCATAATGATAAATGAGTTGAATCACATTCATTACCACAAACCATAATGATGAATGAGTCAAATCACATTCATTATCACAAACCATAATATGATGAATGAGTAAAACCATATTTCATTATCACAAACCATAATGATAAATGAGTTGAATCGCATTCATTACCACAAACCATAATGATGAATGAGTCAAATCACATTCATTATCACAAACCATAATAATGAATGAGTAAAACCATATTTCATTATCACAAACCATGATGATAAATGAGTTGAATCACATTCATTACCACAAACCATAATGATAAATAAGTTGAATCACATTCATTATCACAAACCATAATGTTGAATGAGCCAGCTGCCCCGGTAGCTCATTTAGTAGCAATGCAGGCTATCAATTCAGGGGTTGTGAGTTTGAACCCCAACTCAATCATTATTCTTTCCAACATTGACACTCGTCTTCCACCAATGCGCTAAGCCTAACAGTCTATGAGGAAAAGCAGCCAGTTGCTTGGAGAGTCTATTGTGTGCAGTACTAATGTGGGAAAGCCAGGAAACACATATGAGTAGGTGAATTGGCTGCCATGATATGACTAAAAACATGTTTTAAACAGCACTAAACCCAAATCAATCAATTAAAATGATAAGGCCTAAAAATTCGATAATTGATCTTTCAGTTACAGATCATATCCATATTTTTATACCTACTGTTTTCAAAGTCGTCTGCTGCATATTTGTTGTAGGTCGGAAAGGGTTAAACTTGATTACATTGACACTTACCAAATGGAAGACAGTGGTGCAGAGGTAGAGCGTCGGCCTCTCGTATCAAAGGTCCCTGGTTCGAGTCCCGTGATGAGCGGGTCCTGACTTTGGGATTTTTCCACACAAACGGCGCGAGTACTGGTGAAGTCTCCAGGACGCAGACATCGAGCGTGATTAATCTAAGCCCAAGGCTTGTTTCGCAATCGATGTAAAATAAATAAGTTTAAACTAAACTTACCAAATAGACAAACTTTCCAAATGGCCAGAGAAAATACTTTGCCATTTTCCAGCAAAATGGTACTGAAATAAAAAATATATAAATATGTCTTAAAAGTGCCGACCTCCAGATTATAGATAGTATAGTCAAAGTTTGAAAACTATTAACAAGTTGTCTTGAAATATAAGATTCATACTTCTGGGATAAAATTAAGGTAATAATTTCTTTTTCCGGTACAATAAACAGCTAAATATTGACCGTGTATGCTTCATTTTTACTGGGTAGACATACCAAGTAGGCCAAATGTTGTACATTTTCATGACTTTCAATCAGTGACTGTTTTTCAACATTATCTGCAAAAATAATTTTGAACTTTTTATTACCGGTACTTACTTTGTTGTCATAATTAGCAATATTTGCAGAAGTTTCAACATTTCAAAATTTTGATCTATATCTGGAGCTCAGCACCTTTAACCCTTGTTGTCATGCAACCGATCTGCAGCAATCAACTAGTATTTTGAAAGCATCTAGTTCAAACTTTTTTATTTTACATTGCGAAACAAGCTTTAAGCATATATTAATCACGCTCGATGTCGGCTTCCTACATACTTAACCAGTACTCGCTCCGTTTGTGTGGACAAATTCCAGAGGCAGAAACCCGCTCATCACAGGATTCGAACCCGGGACATTTGGTACAAGAGGCTGACGCTCTACCTCTGTACCACTGTCTTCCACAAATCATTTAGCCAAAAGTACAGTAAAATCTCGGTAATGAAAGTATGATTATTGAATAGAGTTGAAAACACTATAATTTAAATAATTCCTCTTTTTTTCCCAAATAGTTTTCAAAAGACGCCTGCTGCAGATGCATGAAAATTTGTCAGATTATATTGGCAAGCAGGAAACGATTAATACAGTTACAATCCCAATTTGTACATGCTTCAAAGAACTTGATGCCAGGAAGCTGCTTTCTGCATTTACCAAACAATCCATTAAAAACTTCATGAGGAGAAGAGGTAAATTGTTAGATTCAATTTGTCTACAGACACAATTTCATTACAAAAGCCGTCAAAAGGGAAAAATACATAGCACATGCATTTCAAAAGCATCTTTCGACGTGAATAAGTATTCCAATTTTCTTAAGTCCTAGCCTAATTTGTTTTTTGTAAAATAATTATCCAAAACACAGCTCGAGGGCCATTGTGGCCCTGTAGCTCTCCACTGAGTACCATCGCTCTATATGATAAAGTATCCATGAATGACACTCTAACTTCTAAGAAGTATTGTGACAAAAAAGTCAAACATGAGACCTTTAGAATGTCCACAAGATATTTCCTAAACTATTTTTGAGCTATACCAATATCAACAAGACAAAGATTCTGACAAAGTACAACATGCTCAAGTTAAAAAAGCAGCTTCCAGAGTTTTAACAAGATATTCCTTCAATTTGGCCTAGTGAGCTAAATTTTGAAAGGACATGACCCGTATTAGAGCTTAGCCTATATATCATCAAGACAAACATTCTCGCAAAGTTACCATGCTTAATGTAAAAATTCGGCTTCTAGTTGTCTTGTTAACAAGATTTGCATTCAATTTCTCCCATTTTCAAACTTAGTTTAGATATCAGAAAGATAAACAAACTGAATAACATGCATGAAGACTGAATGAAACAAGAGGACCATGATGGCCCTGGATCGCTAACCTGATTTTATTTTTTTTCACTTCAGCCATATTAACACCGCCCCCTGACGGCCATAGTTTTAGACCAATCAACATGGCTTGAAGGAATCTGATAGAGGGTCACCCTAGGAACATTTCTACAAAATTATTTGAAAATCAGCCTGACACTTTCGGAGGAGAAGATTTTTCTATAGCCATATAAGGTAAAATAACCTCACCCCCTGGCAGCCATGTTTTTCAACCAATCAACATGTCTTGAAGAAATCTGATAGATGGCACTTAAGGAACATTTACACAAAATTATTTGAAAAGCGGTCCGACACTTTCGGAGGAGAAGATTTTTTAAGTTTTCACTATAGCCATAATAAGGCAAAATAGCTCCACCCCCTGGCGGCCATTTTTTTTCGATAAATCAACATGGCTTAAAGAAATCTGATAGTAGGTTACTTAAGGAGCATTTCTATCAATTTATTTGAAAATCGGTCTGACACTTTCGGAGGAGAAGATTTTTGAAGTTTTCACTATAGCCATATAAGGCAAATTGCCCCGCCCCCTAGCGGCCATGCTTTTCGACCAATCAACATGGCTTGAAGGAATGTGATAGAGGGTCATTCAAGGAACATTTCTAAAAAATTATTTGAAAATCTGCCAACTAGTTTGGGAGAAGACGAATTTTAAAGAATTCTGCATGGATCTCAAAGATTTGAAGGAATTCTGGTGATGTCATTGAGAGGATGCTTTCTGTGAAGTTTCCTCCCAATTGACCCACTGGTTACTGAGGAGAAGATGTTGACTCACGACGCACAACGCACGATGCATGCTGGACAACGCACGACAGACAAAAGGCGATCATAATAACTCACCTTGAAAGTGGCCTCTAGAGTATTAACAAACTTATTATTGACAACAGAAGAACGATAAAGGATGACTGACGGCGGACCAAAGACGATCACAATAGCTCAACTTGAACACATCATGCTCAGGTGGGTTAAGAAGACATCCAAATCAAGAAAGGTTTAATTCCAATTTGTTTCCTGTCTTTCTCACACCAGTACTCCACACAACAGTCTTTTCCAAGCAACTGGCTGCCTTCCATCATAGGCTGTAAGCCCTTTGGTGCAAAACGAATGATGATTCTCACATTGCATTTTGTCAAATGCCAGAAGGCATGTTGGCTGAGCTGGGGTTCAAACTCACATCCCCTTGATTGACAGCCTGCATTGCTCCCCACAGAGCTACAGGGGGTTTGGCTCTTGCAGATGAGGAATATAAGTTACCCTAGATTGCTATGTGAATGTGGATGCAAATGCTGCATAGGTGATGACAATAGCTAAAAAAAAACGTAAAATCTTTCTGAAAGTATTCACTGTAAAAAGCAGAGCCCAAAAAAGGATGGAATAAATAATTCATGCTTACCAACCCTCCAGATTCAATCGTGAGTCTCACGATTTGAAGGGCGTAGGAGAAACTCACGATTTGCAAAAATTCGAAAAAAAAAAAAAAAAAAAATTAAATCATGAGGATAAATGTACTGATTAAAGGCTCTTTCTTTCAACAAGTTCAAAACAATGTGTGTAGCTCAACTAAATGATTACATATACATATTTTTCTTCTCCCTGTGTCTTTATTCCATAATGGTACCCGGAATTTTCATTCAAAAGTATGTCTATAAATTAAAATGTTGTTAATATTTTTATTATCTTGGATGTAATATGAAAGTCTTTGACATAACAGACAACTTGCATGTTTTTCTAGTTAAACCACAGTTAAAACATTTCTTAATATCAAAGCACAGATTTGAAAACATGCCAAAATAATACTTAAATGCTAATATACAGTTGAAAATAATCTGTATAATAGAAAACATTCTCAAAATGAGTCTTTTTAATTATTTTTTTCCTATATTAAATATTGAAAGTATTGTACATGTATCCCTGCATATTTATATAAATTCCGTTCTATTTTGAAAATATCTACTGTTAAATTCATGGCGTTGAAAATCTCCCACTTCAAACCCCAATCCCCCACTTTGAGATCATAAAACTCCCCCTTGAGGATAAGAAAAGGTTGGTAAGCATGATAATTCCTTACCATAAGGTATGCCTATCAAAGTGATGGCCATGAGAACAGCTACAACCAAGTAGATCAACGCCAACCACCAGCCGAATACCATCACATAGAGAATGTTTGTCGGTCGGACTGTTGATACTGAAACAGGGAGAGAAAATCAAAGTAGAGAGAGTAATAGTAAACTATGTAACTAGTCCATGGCTACAGACACTTTCTGATGCCTCTGCAGCAGACAACTTTTGAAAACATTGTGGCAAAAGAATTGATTTATTGATTGATTGGGGTTTAACGCTGTTTTTAACCATTTCTCACTTATATCACGGCGGCCAGTTCACCCACTCATGCATTTCCTGGTTTTCTCACACCAGTACTCCATACAACAATCTTCCCAAGCAACTGGCTGCTTTTCCACATAGACTTAGCCAATTGGTGGAAGACGAATGACGCATGTTGCATTGACTTTTGTCAATCGTCGGAAAGAAAGTTGGCCGAGCCGGGATTCGAACTCACAACCCCTGGCTTGACAGCCCCCGACTGACAGTGTGGCAAAAATAAAGATTGCTCATAATGAGCAATTTCAACTCTAATTAATTATTAAACTCTCATTTATTGATTTTTTTCAAGTTTTTGCTAATGTTTTCAAAGTTGGAAAAGAGGAAAAGGGTCAAATGACTTCCAGATATACATTTGCTAACCCTTTAAATTATGTATATTCTCAGCTTGTAAAAGAGTTTTAAAGCACTGTGCCCAGTTTCACTTAAAATGCCCACTTTAGGAGTGTCCCTTTACTATTAACCCTTTCCCACATACAACAAACCTACAGCAGACGACATTGAAATTATCAAGGTCAAAATATACAAAATATCTATAAAAGAAACGATGATTATTGAATAGAGTTGAAAACATGGTGACAAACGGAGAAATTGCTTGTTTTAAGCAATTTCATCTTTTGTCGCCATGTTTTCAAAAAAGCCGTCTTCTGCAGAGGCGTCAGAAAGCGTCTATATTAGGAGGGAAAGGGTTAAATAAGCTATAAACATGTAAACAGATCTCTTATAAGGAAAGCTTACAAAATATATACATCAAAACACCATTTGAATATTTTAGCATACTCTATAATTTCTCAATTATGGTTGAAAACTTATGAGAAATTGATAAGTCGTCAATTACAAACTGTTATTAGTGCAACAAGTCAGCAAGAACAGTGCAAGAAAAGAAAGAGTTAATGACTTATTGACACAGCATCCACAGTAAGTGTTTCCGGAGATATTGGGCTTAATAACCCTTTCCCACATACAACAAATCTTCAGCAATTGCCAACAGTAAGGCACAATATGGAAAATCATGCTATCCATATACTATTTGTCTTTTTAACCCTTTCCCTCATACAGACGCTTTCTGACACCGCAATTTCTCCTTTTGCCACAATGTTTCCCAACTTTTAGTCATAGGTTATTCATTCAATTACAGAGATATTCCATTTTTTGACAAAATATGTTCGAAGTCGTCTGCTGCGGAATTGTCGTATTAGCGAAAGGGTTAAGCCCTGTCCCTTCTTGTATACATCTTTAGGTCAAAGGGAAGTAAATATGATTGGCTTGCCGGGCAGACAATTTTGTTCAGGGAATTTCAAATGAATATATAAGACTGATGTTGGCTCCCATTGGACAATAATGATTTTGTTGAAAGTTGAAAGTGATTTTCATAAAGTTGAATAACCTCTGACTGATTTATAACCAAAACGGTGTTTGCTTTTAGCTATGTTGACACTCTAATAGCCGTTTTCAGAACATGCTGTATTTTCTGAAATTGAAAGTAAAATTCAGTGCGGGATAAGGGTCACCTTTGATTTGACCTCCTAGCCCTGTCAAAAAACGGTGAACATGTGGGTTTGTTTTGCTTTTTTGGCAGTCCTAAGAAAGAACTTTAGTTTGATATGGGTGTATGTGTTAATTTATTTGCTAGTAACGAACCATAACCCATAATGCTATAATGGTCGCCTATGGAAAATGAATTCCTTTAAATTGACCTGTAGTAGATATACTTGGAAAACAATATTGGTAAAAGAGAACATGCTATCTATATGCTATTTGTCATTTTAAATCAAACCATCCATTTTATTCTCTTTCCTCAAAATCGTATTTCTATAAGATAATCTGTTTAATTTTTCTGAACATCTTTCTGAAGATTTGAAAAAGAGTCTTTTACCCTTTCTCTAATACAGACAAATTTCAAGGCCTCTGATACGGATGACAATTGGAATGGTTGAGGGAAAAGGAAAAAATACTCAAAATGACCATATCTAACATCTCCGTAGGGAAATTTTCATTAACCCTTTCCCACATACAGAAGATCTGCAGCAGACGACTTCGGAAAATGTCTACTCAAAAATATGAAAAATCTCTATAAGTGTAGGTATAATTACGGAAAAAAGTTGAAAAAAATTGTGGCAAAAGGAGAAATTGCTCGTTCTGAGCAATTTCTTCTTTTGTCACAATGTTTTCAAAAGTCGTAATGTAAACTGTTAACCATTTCCCACTTACCAATTCATTCTGAAAACATTGTGACAAAAGGAGAATTTGCTCCACTATTTTCAACTCTATTCAATGATAGAACTATCATGTATAGAGATTTCTCATACTTTTAACTAGATTTTTTTGAAGTTGTCTACAACTACAGATTTGTTTCATGTTGGAAAGGGAGGGATAAATAATTCATCTGGCACTGGATTGATATAATAAATAATTAATGCACAATTCACACAGGTTTAACCCTTTCCACATATAGACACTTTCTGATGCCTCAGCAGTAGACGACATTTGATAACACTGTGACAAAAGTAGAAATTGCTCAAAACATGCAATTTCTTCTTTTGCCACAATGTTTTCAACTCTTTTTTCAGTAATCATACCACCTTTTTTAGAGCTTTTCCGTGTTTCTGCTTAGATATTTTCACAGTTGTCTGCTGCAGGTTTATTGTATGTGGGAAAGGTTTAATGCATCATTCACACAGGTGGATAAACAGGGTACATAGAGGTTTGTATAAGAAGGGGTATTAAACCTTTCCCACCTATAGCAGCTTGTGAATTTCTTTTGGCAATACTTTGCATTGTGAATCATTATTTACCTTGAACAGGCCTCACATTTCCAATGTCGGCATACAAATCTTTCACGATGTCAGATCTTTCAGAGAGTGGACGGGATGTCACATGACTTTTCCATTTTTTAAATCCGAACTGAAAAATGAAACAAAAATTATGTGAAAATGTGATTCGTCTTGCTATAAGGCTATATACCGGTATGTGGAAGACAGTGGTGCAGAGGTAGAGCGTCGGCCTCTCGTATCAAAGGTCCCTGGTTCGAGTCCCGTGATGAGCGGGTCCTGACTTTGGGATTTTTCCACACAAACGGCGCGAGTACTGGTCTCCAGGAAGCAGACATCGAGCGTGATTAACTAAGCCCAAGGCTTGTTTCGCAATCGATGTAAAATAAATAAGTTTAAACTAAACTGCCAGTGTTTGTAGTGAAGTCTTACACGAGCCTATACATACCCGTCACATACTCCCAGAATGCAACTTTCCCACATACAACAAATCTGCAGCAGACGACATTGAAAACAATGACAAAAACCTGAAAAATCTCCATAAAAGACAGCTTAATTGTTAAATAAAGTTGAAAACAATGTGGCCAAAGGAGAAATTGCTCATCATTTCACCTTTGGCCACAATGTTTTCAAAAGTCGTCTGCTGCTATTGCGTCAAAATATGTCTGCAGGTGGGTAAGGGTTAATGAACAAACATCTATAACGTAGATCAATGTCCCTTTTCTGAAAAAAAAAAAAAATTCAACCCCATGTATGAGTTTGGTTGTATTTTCCAGTTGATGAAAGAGTAATATAGCGCATAATAGAAATGAGTTTCGGAGTGTTTGCACATTTGGATGATGGTTCACTTGGTGTTGACCATTGATTCTGTTAATGATATTTCCAATATTTATAACCAATGCGCATAATGGCATATGTTAACACTTTCCCTCATATAGACGCTTTCTGATGCCTCTGCAGCAGATGACATTTTGAAAACATAGTGACAAAAGAAGAAATGGCTCAAAACGAGCAATTTCTCCTTTTGCCACAATGTTTTCCACTTTTAGTCATAGGTGATCCATTCAATTATAGAGATTT
Source organism: Serripes groenlandicus (assembly GCA_031761405.1). Taxonomy (NCBI): domain Eukaryota; kingdom Metazoa; phylum Mollusca; class Bivalvia; order Cardiida; family Cardiidae; genus Serripes; species Serripes groenlandicus. Next base: position 452,752 of record JASEVX010000115.1, read on the forward strand.
TCTATTTTTTGACAAAATGTGTTCAAAGTGGTCTGCTGCAGAATTGTCGTATGAGGGAAAGGGTTCATTTTGGCGGAACTGAGTGGAGCTGTGGAAGGTGTGAGAACGACATTGCGTCTGAGGTGCTACCAAGATCAGACTTGTGGGGCAGAATTAGAGTCTAGAGGGGGTGGGGCAGAATTAGAGTCTAGAGGGGAGCCATCATATAGTTGTGGGGAAGGATGAGAGTCAAGATGGGAGACATCATAAAGTTGTGGGGCAGAATGAGAGTCCAGAGGGGAGACATCATATAGTTGTGGGGCAGAATTAGAGTCTAGAAGGGAGACATCATATAGTTGTGGGGCAGAATGAAAGTATAGAGGGAAGACATCATATAGTTGTGGGGAAGCATGAGAGTATAGAGGGGAGACATCATATAGTTGTGGGGCAGAATTAGAGTCTAGAGGGGAGACATCATATAGTTGTGGGGCAGAATGAGAGTCTAGAGGGGAGACATCATATACTTGTGGGGAAGAATGAGAGTCTAGAGGGGAGACATCATATACTTGTAGGGCAGAATGAGAGCCTAGAGGGGAGACATCATATAGTTGTGGGGCAGAATGAGTCTAAAGGAGAGACATCATATACTTGTGGGGAAGAATGAGAGTCTAGAGGGGAGACATCATATACTTGTGCGGCAGAATTAGAGTCTATAGGGGAGACATCATATAGTTGTGGGGCAGAATTAGAGTCTAGAGGGGAGACATCATATCGTTGTGGGGCAGATTTAGAGTCTAGAGGGGAGATATCATATAGTTGTGGGGCAGAATTAGAGTCTAGAGGGGAGACATCATATAGTTGTGGGGAAGAATGAGAGTCTAGAGGGGAGACATCATATAGTTGTGGGGCAGAATTAGAGTCTAGAGGGGAGACATCATATAGTTGTGGGGCAGAATTAGAGTCTAGAAGGGAGACATCATATAGTTGTGGGGCAGAATGAAAGTATAGAGGGAAGACATCATATAGTTGTGGGGAAGGATGAGAGTATAGAGGGGAGACATCATATAGTTGTGGGGCAGAATGAGAGTCTAGAGGGGAGACATCATATAGTTGTGGGGCAGAATGAGAGTCTAGAGGGAAGACATCATATACTTGTGGGGAAGAATGAGAGTCTAGAGGGGAGACATCGTATACTTGTAGGGCAGAATGAGAGTCTAGAGGGGAGACATCATATAGTTGTGGGGCAGAATGAGTCTAGAGGAGAGACATCATATACTTGTGGGGAAGAATGAGAGTCTAGAGGGGAGACATCATATACTTGTGCGGCAGAATTAGAGTCTATAGGGGAGACATCATATAGTTGTGGGGCAGAATTAGAGTCTAGAGGGGAGATATCATATAGTTGTGGGGCAGAATTAGAGTCTAGAGGGGAGACATCATATAGTTGTGGGGAAGAATGAGAGTCTAGAGGGGAGACATCATATAGTTGTGGGGCAGAATTAGAGTCTAGAGGGGAGACATCATATAGTTATGGGGCAGAATTAGAGTCTAGAAGGGAGACATCATATAGTTGTGGGGCAGAATAAAAGTATAGAGGGAAGACATCTTATAGTTGTGGGGAAGCATGAGAGTATAGAGGGGAGACATCATATAGTTGTGGGGCAGAATGAGAGTCTAGAGGGGAGACATCATATAGTTGTGGGGCAGAATGAGAGTCTAGAGGGGAGACATCATATACTTGTGGGGAAGAATGAGAGTCTAGAGGGAAGACATCATATACTTGTAGGGCAGAATGAGAGTCTAGAGGGGAGACATCATATAGTTGTGGGGCAGAATGAGTCTAGAGGAGAGACATCATATACTTGTGGGGAATTATGAGAGTCTAGAGGGGAGACATCATATACTTGTGCTGCAGAATTAGAGTCTATAGGGGAGACATCATATAGTTGTGGGGCAGAATTAGAGTCTAGAGGGGAGACATCATATCATTGTGGGGCAGAATTAGAGTCTAGAGGGGAGATATCATATACTTGTGCAGCAGAATTAGAGTCTAGAGGGGAGACATCATATAGTTGTGGGGAAGAATGATAGTCTAGAGGGGAGACATCATATAGTTGTGGGGCAGAATGAGAGTCTAGAGGGGAGACATCATATAGTTGTGGGGCAGAATAAGAGTCTAGAGGGGAGACATCATATAGTTGTGGGGAAGAATGAAAGTCTAGAGGGGAGACATCATATAGTTGTGGGGCAGAATTAGAGTCTAGAGGGGAGACATCATATAGTTGTGGGGCAGAATTAGAGTCTAGAGGGGAGACATCATATAGTTGTGGAGCAGAATGAGAGTCTAGAGGGGAGACATCATATACTTGTAGGGCAGAATGAGAGTCTAGAGGGGAGATATCATATAGTTGTGGGGCAGAATGAGTCTAGAGGAGAGACATCATATAGTTGTGGGGAAGAATGAGAGTCTAGAGGGGAGACATCATATACTTGTGCGGCAGAATTAGAGTCTATAGGGGAGACATCATATAGTTGTGGGGCAGAATTAGAGTCTAGAGGGGAGAAATCATATCGTTGTGGGGCAGAATTAGAGTCTAGAGGGGAGATATCATATAGTTATGGGGCAGAATTAGAGTCTAGAGGGGAGACATCATATAGTTGTGGGGAAGAATGAGAGTCTAGAGGGGAGACATCATATAGTTGTGGGGCAGAATTAGAGTCTAGAGGGGAGACATCATATAGTTGTGGGGCAGAATTAGAGTCTAGAAGGGAGACATCATATAGTTGTGGGGCAGAATGAAAGTATAGAGGGAAGACATCATATAGTTGTGGGGAAGGATGAGAGTATAGAGGGGAGACATCATATAGTTGTGGGGCAGAATGAGAGTCTAGAGGGGAGACATCATATAGTTGTGGGGCAGAATGAGAGTCTAGAGGGGAGACATCATATAGTTGTGGGGAAGAATGTGAGTCTAGAGGGAAGACATCATATACTTGTAGGGCAGAATGAGAGTCTAGAGGGGAGACATCATATAGTTGTGGGGCAGAATGAGTCTAGAGGAGAGACATCATATACTTGTGGGGAAGAATGAGAGTCTAGAGGGGAGACATCATATACTTGTGCTGCAGAATTAGAGTCTATAGGGGAGACATCATATAGTTGTGGGGCAAAATTAGAGTCTAGAGGGGAGACATCATATCATTGTTGGGCAGAATTAGAGTCTAGAGGGGCGATATCATATACGTGTGCAGCAGAATTAGAGTCTAGAGGGGAGACATCATATAGTTGTGGGGAAGAATGATAGTCTAGAGGGGAGACATCATATAGTTGTGGGGCAGAATGAGAGTCTAGAGGGGAGACATCATATAGTTGTGGGGCAGAATTAGAGTCTAGAGGGGAGACATCATATAGTTGTGGGGCAGAATTAGAAGTCAAAATCCTTTCACACATACATCATATTCTGATGCAGAATGGAGAGGGCTAACCCTTTCCCAAATACAACAAATCTGCAGCAGAATATGTGAAAAATTTCCATAAAAGAGCGTTAAAATATTAAATAGAGTTGAAAACATTGTGGCAAAAGGTGAAATTGCTCATTATCCTTTTACCACAATGTTTTCACAAGTAGTCTGCTGCAAGAGTCGTCAGAAAGCGACTATACATGTATATTCGAAAGGGTTAAAGCACTAAACAGTGTTTCAATACCTTATAGTTGTTGATCATGCGATGTGCCTCTATTGCGTTGTCAGCGGTTACCAACACATACTCAGATTCAAGCCCCTCAATCTCTCCCTCTATTGTCAGTGAATTGGCTCTAGGTAGAGGTCGGTCAGCTGTTTTATTACAAAACGAAACAAATGCAATTAATTTTTGTTTGCTTCATCCTTTCAAATTTTCAATTAATATGTGCATCAGATGATTTTGAGAAAAACTAAAATAAGAAAAATTTCTAAAAATGAAAGTAAGATTTTTGAATAGAGAAAATGAAGTTGAAAACATTGTTGCAAAATGAAAAAAGTGCTCATATTGAACAATTTCTCCTCGAGGCCTCAAAAGTCATCTGCGCTCAGGAGAGCTACAAAGGGTCATCATGATTAACATCTCTCATTTGTCTCTTATTCATACTTTTATTTGATTCATATAATTGAGCTGAGTTCAGTGATTTGGGGTCTTTATTAACCCTTTCCCTCATATAGACGCTTTCTGATGCCTCTGCAGCAGACGGTTTTTTGTCATAGGTTATCCATTCAATTAAAGAGATTTTCTATGTTTTGACAAAATACGTTCGAAGTCGTCTGCTGCAGAATTGTCGTATAAGGGAAAGGGTTAAATCTCTGTAATGGGATCACATAAAGCTTAATCAGCTTAGATCTAATGGGGCTACATTTCTAGTTTTTTGTAAAGAGAGGCATCTAGGAGTAACGTACTTGCAGACGGACAGTGAAGCCACTGGTGAGACTGTTCCGATGCACAGGTTCACACGAGTCCTCACTGAAGGCAGATCTGCATTAAACATTTCCCACATACAACAAATCTGACGCAGACGACTTTGAAAACAACTGGGCTAAAATGTGGAAAATCTTTCTAGTTGGTAGTGTTATCATCGAACACTGTTGAAAAAACTATGCGCATTTTCTCCTTATCCAGACAAAAAATGTAGAATGTCTTTATAAATGAAAGTTTAACCCTTTCCCTCATACGACAATTCTGCAGCTGACGACTTTGAATGTATTTTGTCAAAAAATAAAAAAATCTCCATTATTGAATGGATTACCTATGACAAAAAGTGGAAAACATCGAGGCAAAAGGAGAAATTGCACGTTTTGTGCAATTTCTTCTTTTGTCACTATGTTTTCAAAAAGCTGTCTGCTGCAGAGGCGTCAGAAAGCGTATATATGAGGGAAAGGGTTAAGTACTGAAAACAATAGAAAACATTGTGACAAAAGGAGTAATTGTTCGTTTTGAGACATTTCTTCTTTTGTCGAAATGTCTTAAAAAATCGACTGCTCCGGAGGAGTCAGAAAGCCCCTGTATGTGGGAAAAGGTGAAGACTCAATACTGCTTGACGCGGCTCAATTATAATTACCCCTCCTTTCTTTAACTGTCTTACCCTTTCCATGAATACAGAAAACTAAAGTATCCAGAGGTAGGTCTTCCTAAAAAAATCTAGAAAATAGAAGAAACTGCTTCTTTTTTTACAATCTTGTCCCATAATTCTGTTGTGTGCAGTATTGAAATCATTAAATCATTCTCCAACTATTCCAGATGTTATTTGAATTCAGATGTTTTCAAAGTAGAAATATCATATGAGGAAAAAAGATTAAGAGGTAGGTTCATGGTTTTGATCCCCCTTTCCAAACTACAGACACTTTCTGACGCCTCTGTAGCAGTCGACTTTTGAAAACATTGCGACAAAAGGAGAAATTGCTAAAAACCAGCAATTACTCCTTTTGCCACAATGTTTTCAATTGTTTTCAGTACTTAAACCTTCATTAATTATGAAGACATTCTACATTTTTGTCTGGATATTTTTAAAGTTCTCTGATGCAGATTTGATGTATGTGGGAAGGAAAGGGTTGCAGAGACACAGTTCAACACATCTGCAGCAGATGACTTTTGAAAACATTGTGGTAAAAGGATAAATTTCTATTGATTAGCAATTTCTGCTTTTGCCACAATGTTTTAACCTCCATTTAACCTCTTTCCCTCACATAGACGCTTTCTGACGCCTCTGCAGCAGACGGCTTTTTGAAAACATAGTGACAAAAGAAGAAATTGCACAAAACTTGCAATTTCTCCTTTTGCCACAATGTTTTCCACTTTTTGTCATAGGTTATCCATTAAATTATAGAGATTTTCCATCTTTTGACAAAATACGTTCAAAGTCGTCTGCTGCAGAATTGCCATATGAGGGCAAGATGATTTTAAAGACGTAAATCTGCTACAGACTCATTGTATGGGGAAGAGGTTAACCCTTTCCCTCATACGACAATTCTGCAGCAGACGACTTTGAACATATTTTGTCAAAAACTGGAAAATATTTATAATTGATTGGGTAACCTATGACAAAAATTGGAAAACATTGTTGCAAAAGGAGAAATTGCTCGTTCTGAGCAATTTCTTCTTTTGTCACAATGTTTTCAAAAAGCCGTCTGCTGCAGAGGCGTCAGAAAGCGTCTATATGAGGGAAAGAGGTTAACTTCTTATTTTAACTCAAAACCCTATGGTGTAGGTACACAAAAGAATAGTCTTACTGAGACAATTATTTTAAGTACCCACAACATAGAATTTAATTGTGTAATATTAGAATTATGTTTGGGGCAAAGTTTACTCCAGTTTACTCCTTCTTTATTTAACCCTTTCCCTCATATAGACGCTTTCTGACGCCTCTGTAGCAGACAGCTTTTTGAAAACATTGTGACAAAAGTAGAAATTGCTCAAAACAAGCAATTTCTCCTTTCGCCACAATGTTTTCCATTTTTAGTCATCTAGGTTATCCATTCAATTATAGAGATTTTCTATTTGATGACAAAATATGTTCAAAGTTGTCTGCTGCAGATTTTTTGTATGTGGGAAAGGGTTAATATCTGGGCCTTTGAGTGAACACTGTACCTCCATTGCCACTGTTGGCTATCCGTCTGTGTTTAGCCTCAGGTTTTGTCAGAAATCGGTTCCCTGTGCCCTGACTGGTCGATGGCACTGCTACATTCCCATCGTACTCTGTCACAAGGAAGTCGGAAGATGACCTTGATGGGGTGAGGAGACTATAGCCCTTGTTTTCCATCGATAAGCATAAACCCTATCCTTCTTGTAAATTTAAAGGTTGAAATCAGTGGGAGTCAGTCATTTTGTTTTTTGCATGGTTATCTAAAATGATATATATCTGATATATATATACAACAAAAATCAAAACAGACAGAAAGACAGACCAAGAGCCACAGTGACAGTGAGAGGAAGAGAGAAAGAGAAACAGAGACAGAGAGAGAGGGATGGAGGGAGGGAGAAAGAGACAGACAGAGACAGAGAGAGAGAGGGATGGAGGGAGGGAGAAAGAGACAGACAGACACAGAGAGAGAGGGATGGAGGGAGGGAGAAAGAGACAGACAGAGACAGAGAGAGAGAGGGATGGAGGGAGGGAGAAAGAGACAGACAGACACAGAGAGAGAGGGATGGAGGGAGGGAGAAAGAGACAGACAGACACAGAGAGAGGGATGGAGGGAGGGAGAAAGAGACAGACAGACACAGAGAGAGAGGGATGGAGGGAGGGAGAAAGAGACAGACAGAGACAGAGAGAGAGAGGGATGGAGGGAGGGAGAAAGAGACAGACAGAGACAGAGAGAGAGAGGGATGGAGGGAGGGAGAAAGAGACAGACAGAGACAGAGAGAGAGAGGGATGGAGGGAGGGAGAAAGAGACAGACAGACACAGAGAGAGAGGGATGGAGGGAGGGAGAAAGAGACAGACAGACACAGAGAGAGGGATGGAGGGAGGGAGAAAGAGACAGACAGACAGAGAGAGAGGGATGGAGGGAGGGAGAAAGAGACAGACAGACAGAGAGAGAGGGATGGAGGGAGGGAGAAAGAGACAGACAGACAGAGAGAGAGGGATGGAGGGAGGGAGAAAGAGACAGACAGACAGAGAGAGAGGGATGGAGGGAGGGAGAAAGAGACAGACAGACAGAGAGAGAGGGATGGAGGGAGGGAGAAAGAGACAGACAGACAGAGAGAGAGGGATGGAGGGAGGGAGAAAGAGACAGACAGACACAGAGAGAGAGGGGGACATACATACAGACAAAGAGAGGGGAAGAGGGGGAGAGAAAGAAAGAGAGCAGGGAAGAGGGGGAGAGCGAGGGGGATAGACAGACAGCAAGAGGGAGGGGAAGAGGGGGAGAGATAGAAAGAGAGAGGGGTTAGAGGGGGAGAGTGAGGGGGATAGACAGACAGCCAGACACACAGACAGACAGACAGACAGACACAGAGAAAGACGGTGACAGAGATAGACACAGACAAACAGGTATTCCTTCAAAGAAAGACCATCGGGTATGCTCATTTTTCAATTGGTTATTATCCTGCATACTCGGTTGACCAATTCATGACAGATGATAGAACGAGAATATGAAAGTCTAAATTATTTGAACTAACAGCCACGCAGACATAGAGACAGTGTGACAGAGATAGACACAGATGGTCAGAGAGAAAAACAGACAGATGACAGACAGACATACATAGAGAGAGAGAGAAAGAGAGAAAGGGAGAGAGAGAGAGAGAGAGAGAGAGAGAGAGAGAGAGAGAGAGAGAGAGAGAGAGAGAGAGAGAGAGAGAGAGAGAGAGAGAGACAGACAGACAGACAGACAGACAGACAGACAGACAGACAGACAGACAGACAGACAGACAAACAGACAGACAGACAGGCCAAAAACAAATCTACTTTTTTCAACAGAAATAGATGTTGCTCCACTATTTCTGATACTAGTGTCCCAGGCCTACATTAGGCAGAGGCTATAATGTTGGTTTTCTCGCGGGACGTCTCAATTAATGTTCCTCGTCATTTCTAATGTACATGAGTTACAAAATACAATAAACCCGATCAGAAAAAAAGCATATAAAAAAGGGAAAACGAAAAAAAATATCAAATATAATTATGCTGAAGTTTTACAGAAATGTTTAATAGAAGTCAAGTACCAAATTAATTTCTGTCTCTAAATTTACTGTATTATTATAAGTTATTTTATAAAGTGATAATAATGATAAAAAATCTACTCTTTATTTCTATATGGTAAATTATCTCCGAAAGCAAGTGCCGGTGAAATAATCCTTCCACATGGCCGTGGTTCTTGAAAACAGCGTCTAAGCGTTTTGGATTTTGGAAGACCGCTACGCTCGTCATCCCCGATGTTTTCTCTTCCCTCCTCGAAGAGTAAATATACCACTTGTAGACTGTTGTTTTCTTCACCGCAGCTTCACCATAGGAATTTTCAAACATTATAATGTTTATTTTGGCGCCATAATTACAGATATACCCGTTTAATGAACAGGACCCCTAACAAAATACTGACGTAAAGACGTCATTTGACGTCAATATCACGCGCATTCATTCGATATACAGCTTGCCGTTTGAAAGCCTTGATTTCAGAGATCCCGAATAAAAATTGCGAAGGATATTGGACAATTTGAATAATTTATCTCAAAAGGTGTGGAACTACCTTAGCGCAGATTTTAACAAATTGTTCAGTCATATCACGGCGGTCATGGCACACACCTATGTGTTTCATGGCCTTCACAAAAGGGCGATTGTCGAATTGACTTTTGTCAAACGTCAGAGAGAATGTTTGCCGATAATGGATTAGAACTCACAAACCCTGGATGGACAGCCTGAGCTCAATTTGCCGTGCTACAGTAAGACCAACATCGGGATATTTGCTTCAAATATAGCTTATTTTGAAATATGTTACTGCATCTTTGCCGGCCGATCGAAACATTAAATGCTTGTAAATGTTTCTTAAACGTTTCTGTGGTTAATTGGTAATCAGTGTATATTCAGATCACCATGACGATGTGCAGTTTGGTCTGTATCTACATTGGTTGCAAAAATATTGGTGTTGCCTTATTCGGCTAATTCAAACACTTCTCACATATAACAAACATGCTCAACCTCCATAATCGAGGTTTTACACATTTTAATAGACCGCCTCGGCGAAGAAATGTGGTATAGTCGGCGGTGAAGTGGTATAGTCGGTGGTGAAGTGGTATAGTCGGTGGTGAAGTGGTATAGTCGGCGGTGAAGTGGTATAGACCGCCTCGGCGGTAAAGTGGTATAGTCGGCGGTGAAGTGGTATAGTCGGTGGTGAAGTGGTATAGTCGGTGGTGAAGTGGTATAGTCGGCGGTGAAGTGGTATAGTCGGCGGTGAAGTGGTATAGACCGCCTCGGCGGTGAAGTGGTATAGTCGGCAGTGAAGTGGTATAGACCGCCTCGGTGGTGAAGTGGTATAGTCGGCGGTGAAGTGGTATAGTCGGCGGTGAAGTGGCACAGTCGGCGGTGAAGTCGTATAGTCGGTGGTGAAGTGGTATAGTCGGCGGTGAAGTGGTATAGTCGGCGGTGAAGTGGTATAGTCGGCGGTGAAGTGGTACAGTCGGCGGTGAAGTGGTATTGTCTGTGGTGAAGTGGTATAGCATCCACAACGGGTGCGAGAGGTCGTGGGTTCGATCCCCGGCTTGTTCATACGAAATACTTCAAAATGGAAGTAATGGCTGCCCTCCTTTGCGCTGAGGATCTCGGGGTTAGCATAACGACTGACTGTCTGGTGTCAGAATAAATGGACAATTAGTACCTGATAACTTAACCAGAAAACGCCGTGATATAACTGAACATGTGTCTTCTACTGATCTTGTATCTTCAAACCTGTTACCGCCTCGGCGGTGTAGTGGGTAAAGCGTCCGCCTCGATGCGGGAGGTAGATGGTTCTATTCCCAACCAGGTCCTATATGCTAAAACAAATATATAAATAAAATATCACAAGTGTTATCACTGTTCGTTTCTCTGACACCAATCTCATTAAAATCAGAACAAAATAGTCCACTGTGAATCTGACGACAGTGCATATAATGTCGTCTCGAATTGACCATAGATATTCACGAACAGGTGCTCGGTTTACTGGCCAATGAAATCGCACCATACAACCGACGCTTGGTTTTGCTAATAAAATGGATACTCTGTTGATTAAAGCATTAAACTTCAATCAATCACGAACGGTTGAGTAAAGTGACCCTCGACTGGACTCACAATACAGTAATCGAGTAATCGCATATTCGAGATATTGCGAGTCCACTGAATGACATATATGTTGATTACCTTTCAAATAAGTTCAATAGGAAAGCACGCTTTACCACGATTCAAAATGGCTAAAAGCAATTTTCGAGAGTGTAAATGTCCCCGTGTTTATCGTGCTGAGCCGGTAGCGACGAATGTTTTTAGTCCAGGGGTTGTTTTTCGAACACCAGCTTTTCTAACATTATTTTCGAAGATTGAAAAAAAAGAAACTCAATTCGCCACGCGTTAATCGTCTTCCACCAATGGACTAACAGTATATGTGGAAAAGCAGCCAGTTGCTGGGAAATACTGCTGAGTGGATTCCTGTTGTAAGAAAGCCAGGAAACCGGAGTTAAACCTCAATCTATCAATCAATCAATCAATCAATCATGCAATCAATCAACCAATCAATCATGCAATTAATCAATCAATATATCAATCAATCAATCAATCATGCAATCAATCAATAAATCAATAAATCATACAATCAATCAATATATCAATAAATCTATCAATCAATCAATCAATCATGCAATCAATCAATCAAACATGCTGATCGAGCAGGGTGTTCGAGAATTATCAACAACGTACACTACGATTAAACCTCTAGAAACGGCACCTCTGCACATCGGCGAAATCCTCTTTACCACAACATGTCACCTTGTCCCCTCATCTAACTTAATACATAATAAACGGATAATCCGGACAATGTAAACAGTATTGTTGAGATGAATTTGGGAAACCGTTGTGGGAAAAGGTAGAAAGTACTCGTCACGATAAAATGATCCTGACATTGGCATATCGGTTGTACTTTTTGTTGCAACGCTGACCAGCAAGACGTTCAGCCACGACCTAAATCCTTTCCCACATACAACAAAACTGCAGCAGACGACTCTTAAAACATCTCAACAATGATATGGAAAATCTCACTAAATGAAGACATACTTGTTGAATAGAGTTGAAAACATTGTGTCAAAAGGGGAAATGTCTCGTTTTGAGCAATTTTTTCTTTTGTTACAAAGTTTTCAAAAATCGTCTGCTGCAAAGGCGCCAGAAAGCGTCTACATGAGGGAAAGGGTTAAGGCTCTTAGTGAGAATACATCATTGTTGCGTTTGAAGAGAGGATTGACACAGTCGATAAGGAACATGGGAATGGGTTAGGTAACGGTGATGCTCAACTTGTTGTCTTGTTTCTTTGTTTGTATGGTTGTTTGTATGGTTGTGTGTAGGTTGTTTGTATGGTTGTTTGTACGGTTGTGTGTATGGTTGTGTGTATGGTCGATTGTATTGTTGTTTGTATGGTTGTTTGTATGGCTGCTTGTATGGTTGTTTGTATGGTTGTTTGTAAGGTTGTATGTAAGATTGTGTGTAAGGTTGTGTGTATGGTTGTTTGTATGGTTGTTTGTATGGTTATGTGTAAGGTTGTGTGTATTGTTGTTTGTACGGTTGTATGTATGGTTGTTTGTATGGTTGTGTGTATAGTTGTTAGTATGGTTGTTTGTATGGTTGTTTGTATGGTTGTGTGTATAGTTGTTAGCATAGTTGTTTGAATGGTTGTTTGAATGGTTGTTTGTATGGCTGCTTGTATGTTTGTTTGTATGGTTGTATGTAAGGTTGTGTGTATGGTTGTTTGTATGGTTGTTTGTATGGTCGTTTGTATGGTTGTGTGTATTGTTGTTTGTACGGTTGTATGTATGGTTGTTTGTATGGTTGTGTGTATAGTTGTTAGTATGGCTGTTTGTATGGTTGTTTGTATGGTTGTGTGTAAGGTTGTATGTAAGGTTGTGTGTATGGTTGTTTGTATGGTTGTTTGTATGGTTGTGTGTATGGTTGTTTGTACGGTTGTATGTATGGTTGTTTGTATGGTTGTTTGTATGGTTGTGTGTATAGTTGTTAGTATGGCTGTTTGTATGGTTGTTTGTATGGTTGTTTTGTATGGTTGTGTGTATAGTTGTTAGCATGGTTCTTTGTATGGTTGTTTGTATGGTTGTTTGTACGGTTGTTTGTATGGTTGTTTGTATGGTTGTTTGTATGGATGTTTGTATGGTTGTTTGTATGGTCGTTTGTACGATTGTTTGTAGAGTTGTTTGTATGGTTGTTTGTATAGTTCTTTGTACGGTTGTTTGTATGGTTGTTTGTATGATTGTTTGTTTAGTTGTTTGTTATGTTGTTTGTATGGTTGTTTGTATGTTTTTGTGTATGGTTGTGTGAACGGTTGTGCGTTTGGTTGTGTGTATTGTTGTTTTTATGGTTGTGTGCATGGTTGTTTGTATGGTTGTTTGTATGGTTGTGTGCATGGTTATTTGTACGGTTGTTTGTATGGTTGTTTGTATGGTTGTTTGTTATGTTGTGTGCATGGTTGTTTGTTATGCTGTGTGCATGGTTGTTTGTATGGTTGTGTACATGGTTGTTTGTATGGTTGTTTGTATGGTTGTTTGTACGGTTGTTTGTATGGTTGTTTGTATGGTTGTTTGTATGGTTGTTTGTATGGTTGTTTGTATTGTTGTTTGTACATGGTTGTTTGTATGGTTGTGTGCATGGTTATTTGTACGGTTGTTTGTATGGTTGTTTGTTATGTTGTGTGCATGGTTGTTTGTTATGCTGTGTGCATGGTTGTGTGTATGGTTGTTTGTATGGTTGTGTACATGGTTGTTTGTATGGTTGTTTGTACGGTTGTTTGTATGGTTGTTTGTATGGTTGTGTGCATGGTTGTTTGTATGGTTGTTTGTATGGTTGTTTGTATTGTTGTT